>CAJQUW010000108.1:0-36441 GCA_907163375.1 Prostheceraeus crozeri | reverse complement strand
AACCTGCATATTCTAGTACTCTGGATAACAGGCTACTTAGATAATATATGATAGTTATTGAATTGTGATAGTCTGTTGCTTTCTACCAACTCCGTATTGCGTATCCAGCAACCCTGAGCTCTCGCCTACCTTTCCTTGTAGTTATCTCCTCGCTAAGCTTTTATGAAGATAAAACCAATGATCCAGATATAGTCGGTTTATTCTACCTATGAGGGAGATAAGAAGAAGTATGAACAGCGTACAGATAGCGACAATAGAAGACTCAGTTCGGTGACGAGGAATACTTATCATCTCGGTTTATATAGGTACTGTAATTCTCAATTCCCATTATTCTTGATGTGTGTCCCGGCTGTCTCCTTCTCCACCCGTCGCAGCTTGACTTTTATGATGAAGATATTTTTGATGTATCCGCGATTCCTCTCGCCCCGCGACTCTTCTCTACCCGTCGCAGCTTGATTTTTATAATGAAGATATTTTTGATGTATTTCAGCCTTGTTACATATGATACCCCTTCAATTAGGTGTTGTCCCAACACCTGAGACGAATTCGAAGGCATAAAGTTCACGGGAATCGGAGGATTTATGTAGGTCCGTAGGATCTCCAAAAGAGGTTGCACACATCCGTCAGAGAAGATCGAAATACAATAAAGCGAAGATGCTGCTCATACTTCTAGTTATCTCCCGCATAAGTTATTAAAAGATCAAAAATGATATTCACAAAATGAGAAACATGACAATGTACATTCATGGGGGGAAAAGGGAGGTCTAGTAATCATCAACATAAAGATGTCTGTGCCATCACTCAATCAAGAAGCAGTTAACATGCTGGCACAAAATAAGAAACAGTACTTAACATAATGACCAACACACCAAGAAGAAATGACAGATGACTGCATTCATCAATGGAGACTCAGACGCTGATGCAATTGTATACAAATTTCCTGACCCCATGAAATACAGAATATTAGAGTCCGAGGATTGCACCGCAAGGTACGATGATGCTGATGATCACGAATGGTTCGAGAAGCGTAGATACACGAAGAAATACAATAAAATAGAGTAGTCTCCCAACTCGACATCTGACAAGCAAACTTGCTGGCACAATTTAATAAGTTTCGGTAATCTCCAGACTGAAGATATCAGGGCATAATAGTAAAGATAATACCAGGATCATAATAGGACCAACACCAAGGATTTGTACAAGAAGTATTAATATATCATAAGATATAAATATAATACAAAGCCTCATAAGATGTCATAATGCGAATATTAATGACGTACAAATGCCAGCTCATCATCAAATCATTTCAATCAGATTCATCAAAGAATGCTCATATTAATCATTACAATCACACCAAAAGATTAATAGTTTAATAGTGATAGTAGTAGTTTACGCAGAAACAAAAATCATGGGTGAGCATGTGCATGATAGGGTATAATGTGGATTACGGTGCCGGTTTAGTGCGGGTAAATTACCTTTTTATTTCTGAGCGGATAACGGCTATTACATGTATTACCGGCAGCCATCTGATTACCCTTGTCTTCTGTCTCCATCGACGCGTCATTTTCGGTTTCCGTAACACGCTGAGCTCGTTCGAGCAATTCAGCTTCCTTATCATCACTTAGAATGTGACCGTCTCCGTCATGTGTTTCCGAGATTTCATAATTACATGTATTATTTGTGCTATTACTACTAATGAGTAAAGGGATTCCAGCTGACTTATCGATCTTAACTCTGTTCAAGTGGACCCACATGGGTTTAGAGCGCGGTTCTCGCACAGAAATAATTTTGCAGTTGGTGTCAGTCAGTTCCGTTATTCTCATGGGTCCCTTCCACTTAAGTTGTGATTTAGGGGTGAGCCCTTTAGTTTTTGCGGCTATGTGAACATATACGCCATCCCCTATTGCTAATTTATCCGCCGTGAGCGTCACTTTTTGGTCGTAGTACTTTTGTTTGTCTTGTGCTGCTTCAAAAGTGGACTTTGCCAATTTCCAGGCGTCGGATACAGTGCGAGCGAGATTATGCTTATAATCATCTACTGAAGTTGCCGAGTCTAGACACACAGCTGTGAGAGTCCTAAGAACTAGGTCACTAGGGAGTAAAGGATCCCGACGATATAGTAAGAAGAATGGACTCTCCTTTGTAGAACCATGGCTGGCAGCCCTATAGGCAAATAAATAACATAAATAATAAATAACACATATGGGATGAAGACATCCCAGTCTTTCTGGTCGCGACTGGTATAGAATGATAGCATTGTAATCAAAGTCTTATTGAATCTCTCGACTTGCCCATCCGTTTGCGGATGGAAAGAGGTGGTAAAAACTTTTTCCGTATTTGTCAGACGGCACACCTCTTGTAAGAGTTCTGAGGTGAAATTCCTACCTCGATCATATAATAGACTTTCCGGATATCCGTGGGTCGCAACTATATTTTCAACGAATAATTTAGCAATTGTTGTAGCTTTCTGATCTGGTACCGCAAAGGCCTCCGGCCACTTAGTAAAGTAATCAGCGAATACGACTATGTATTTGTTTTGGTTTCGAGTCAAAGGTAAGGGGCCTAAGACATCGACTCCTAATCTAGCCATAGGTCGATTTATTGGTATGGAGACCATCAGAACTACAGTTTTGATTTTTGGACCCTTTTTAGTGGCGCAGGCGATACACGCTTGGCACCAGTTTGTGACATCTTTGGTCATAGTAGGCCAATAATAGAATTTGCTAATTCTAGAGATGGTCTTTTCTATACCTAAGTGCCCGCCAAAAGCCCCGGAATGTAATTCCGTGAATATTTTTTGACGAACCTCCTGTGGTATAGCTAAAAATAAGTCGTTACCCGGAGTGTTTACACCTTTATAATATAGCAATCCTTTTGATAATCGAAAATTTGGCCAATTATCATTGATGAATTTTGAGTGAGGCCGAGATAACTGTTTTGGCATCGGTTGGTTTTGCAACTTCTTTATGATAGCGCCATAGAGCTGGTCGTCCTTTTGCTGTTGTTGCACACAAGAAAATTCTGAACGTGATCGTATTTCACTGATCGCATTTATAGGAATGCGAGATAGAGTGTCCGCGTTAGAATGTTTTTTACCCGGGCGGTATATAATTTCAAAGTTGTATTCCTGCAGGAGTAGCAGCGCCCATCTCATGAGTCGTGATGACGGTTCTCTATGGTTTAATAGATATCGAAGCGGTGCATGGTCTACTATGGCATAGAACTTTTTACCCCATAGGTATTCCCTAAAATGCTTAACGGCATATACTAAGGCTAGTGCTTCTTTTTCTACTGTCGCATAATTTTTTTCTGCTTTTTGCAAAACTCGACTTGCGTAGGCAAGTGGCTGGTCTACGCCATCTGCCATTTGACTCAGGACACTCCCCACTGCCCAATTACTAGCGTCAGTTTGCAAATAAAAGGGTTTTTCAAAATCCGGATAAAGTAAGATAGGTGGTGAAGTTAGAGCTGTTCTCATGAGGGTGAATGCCTCCTCATGCTGTTCTGTCCAAACAAATTTTTCCGACTTTTTTATAAAATTACATAATGGTGCAACGATACGAGCAAAGTCTTTTACAAATCTTCTATAATGGCTGCATATGCCTAGAAATTGTCTTGTTTGTTTGATATTCTTGGGCCTAGGATAATTGACAATTTTTTTAATGTTATCTGGTAGTGGAGTAAGGCCCTGCCGCGACATGACATGCCCTAAGAAACGAACTTCACTTTTAGCGAATTCACATTTAGCCGGTTTTAGTTTTAAGTTGTACTCAGCTAGACGTATAAATATCCTGTCTAGTTTCTGCAAGTGCTCATCAAAAGTTTTGGAGAATACTATAATATCGTCCAAATAAGTGATGCAATCGATATATTGTAATCCCGCTAGAACTAAATCGAATGCGGAGATAAACGTGGCGGGGCTATTGCTATGCCCGAAAGGCATCCTAAGGAATTCATAATTTCCAAAACAAGTAGTGAATGCAGTCTTTTGCCGGTCCTCCTCTGCAACGTCAATCTGCCAATAACTAGACGCTAAATCTAAAGTAGAGAAATACTTGGCTTCGTGGTATTATCGGCCGTATAATCCGCCAATACCTTCCGACGCATTTCCTCTTTAGGGGCGATAAAAATGGAAGCTTCTAGAGAATTAGGCTCGAAACGCAAGAGAGTTTTCTTAAGTGAAGGGGCAACTCCTGATAAAAATGCTCGTCATAAGATCTGTACGCTAAACGTGTAAGGTTTTGAATATCGGCTGCAAAACTGGCGACCGATTCGCCTAGCTTCACGTAACTGCATAGCATTGTATCTTTCCATCTCAGGAGTATGCAATAAACGTCGAAGATCCTCGAGTAGGACATCGATGCCAACGTTGGATGCAGCAGGTAAGTTATTGTATATTTCACGGGCATGTCCGCTCAAATAAATGGGCAGCATAGCTAACTGCTGTTCGTCTTTCCATCCCAAAGCCTTTCCTACTAAATGAAATTGGGTAGCAAACTCACCAAATTGGTAATTGGTGTCCTGGAGATCGCCAGAAAATGGCTTCAATGTGATACCGGTTGCTCCAGACGGTAAGACCGGTCGTCGACTGTCTTCAATTTCTGCTATTTTTATTCCGACATTCTCCATACGATCTACCAAATCTTCGACCGTCGCCATGACACGACCTCTTGTATTATAAGGCACGTTTACTTTAAAGAAAACGAATATGTCAATAACTTAGTAATGATTTTGTGGAATCCCAAATACTCGTATTAGTGCAATTTTTAAAATATGTTGGGCAGTCAGTACGACTCGAACGTTAAATTAGTGTTCGTATGTGTATGGTAAATTATTATGTTGTTGCTGGTAGCTACTGTATGGATGATTATTGAATGCAGTAATGAGGTAAATAATTCCTACGGTATGAATGATGCAACTGCAGACACGAGGAAATACCGTAATGTAATGAAGAAAAAACGCAAAATAAATGATAGACTACAGTGGGACTGATTTATACTGGTAGGTGTGACTATAAAATTGATACTGTATTTATTTTATGATGCTGTATTCATACAAGGCTACGATAGGGTAATTTTTAGTCGTTCTACTGCTTGTACAATTGTTTTATTCGGCGCCTGTAGATCTCGGATGACGGGACTCGCCGGCGAACGTGGATGTATTCGCTGCGATAGAGCCACCCACTTTAATCTTAATTCGGAAACCCGTGGAAGTATACGCTCTTTTTTTGGAGACCTCCACTAATTTATATACCGCGGTAACCCGTGGAAGTGTGCGCTCGTTTAACTCGAGCCTTCCACTAACTATATTATGTTGTGAATGCCTCCTGGGGCGAAATACGAACTCAAACAAGTGGATGTATAGCCACCCACAATAAACAAGAGAGCAGAAGGAATACCATATAAACTCTAACTGTTAACGTGCGCGCACTTATAGTCTGGCCGAAACTCCCTATGTTTTTTTCTCTCGTCTCCGCAAGCGAATTTAGTGAAGGATAAAAAATGAACTATGTACCGGCACCGGGCCACCGAACTGAGTTGAAGAAGTTACTAAAGACAGAAGCAAAGAGGGAAAGATAAACGAGGTGGGATTACCAATATGTAACCTGCATATTCTAGCACACTGGATAACAGGCTACTTAGATAATATATGATAGTTATTGAAGTGTGATAGTCTGTTGCTTTCTACCAACTCCGTATTGCGTATCCAGCAACCCTGAGCTCTCGCCTACCTTTCCCTGTAGTTATCTCCTCGCTAAGCTTTTATGAAGATAAAACCAATGATCCAGATATAGTCGGTTTATTCTACCTATGAGGGAGATAAGAAGAAGTATGAACAGCGTACAGATAGCGACAATAGAAGACTCAGTTCGGTGACGAGGAATACTTATCATCTCGGTTTATATAGGTACTGTAATTCTCAATTCCCATTATTCTTGATGTGTGTTCCGGCTGTCTCCTTCTCCACCCGTCGCAGCTTTACTTTTATGATGAAGATATTTTTGATGTATTTCAGCCTTGTTACAATACTATGATCGTAATAACGTATGGCTTGTCTAAATTTACGCTGTAGTGGGGTAGGATTATGCACCTTTGTTGTCTCTTCTACTGGCCTCAACATAAGACGATATGATTGTAGAGATCCTTGTAATGTCTGAACACTATCTGGTCCTGTAAATGTAGTAGATGTAGTGGATGCCTGAAAATAAAAGAGATGCTATTAAGTTAACACTCAAGGAAGGAGAGGAAGGAAGGTTCCGACTTACCATTTCAGATGGATAGTATAATAGGAATGTAGAGAAAGAACGTGCGTCCGACACTTGTGCGACTCAAAGATAGAATGATTGTCACTCTGAAAACCTCATTATTTATAGAGAAATGCTGGATTCTCATTGGATGTACTCCTCATTGGCCAATGACATCAAGCTGATTCCAAATCTGGTCTCAGTTTTCTCGTCCGATGCTTCGTTCGCCCGCTGGAGCCCAAAACACAAAACTCAACCTCTGACGGCTCTCTAACATGACCAAAGTCTCAATGTCACTCTCAAGCCTCAGCAATGAAAGATAGGGCCAAACTGTGCTTTCCAATGAATGTGTGGCACTCTTAGCTTTCAAACGAGGTATTGCACGACTTTCTACGATCTCTAGAACCAAAGTTGGAAGAACGCTGCCGAGGGGGGGTCGAAGTTCTTCGTTCTTTGGCCGACGACTTTGGAAACAAGTCCTCTACACCCAAAATTGGCCAAAAAGTCCAAGTCAGCCGTCCATTTTCACGTACGATGCTTCGTTTAGCCGCTACAGACCAAAACTGACCAGTTCAACCTCTGACGGCTCTCTAACATGGCCAAAAGTCTGAATGTCACTCTCAAGCCTCATCAATGAAAGATAGGGCCAAACTGTGCTTTCCAATGAATTTGTAGCACTCTTAGCTTTCAAACGAGCTATCGCACGACTCTCTACCATTTCTAGAACCAAAGTACGAGGCTTCGTTTAGCCGCTACAGCCACTTTCTCACTCAAAAACCCTCTGACGGCGCTCTAACATGACCAAAAATCTCAATGTCACTCCCAAGCCTCAGCCAAGGAAGATAGGGCCAAACTGTGCTTTCCAATGAATTTGTAGCACTCTTAGCTTTCAAACGAGCTATCGCACGACTCTACCATTTCTAGAACCAAAGTTGGAAGATCGCTGCCGAGGGGGGTCGAAGTTCTTCGTTCTTTGGCCGACGACTTTGGAAACAAGTCTACTAGTCCCAAAATTGGCTAAAAAGTCCAAATCCGCCGTCCATTTTCACGTACGAGGCTTCGTTTAGCCACTACAGCCATTTTCTCACTCAAAAACACGCAAAAACACACCTAAACCACACATACACCCAAGAAACTCAACATGTCGACGCAGAATTTCATCACCAAGCCAACTCTAAAAACAAAACAACCCTACAAACACTCCTACACACCAAAAACATAGACCGCTGCCCAAGAACAACTGCGACGGTCGACCACGACACACCCGGCCGGTCGACCCAGAACCACAACAACCCAACTCGCGCTCCAGAGGGGGGCGCTGTGCGCAGTTGGGAGGATTCCTTACTACTCTTTAACCACGAATGTTTGGGGTGTTCCGTAATTGTGCGTGGCATGTCACCTAGTGCTGGCTGCCTGACGCATGCGGTCTCTCTCGTTCATCAAGTCTGTATTCTGTGGTTTTGTTTGGTTCTACGGATCGTTTGATGTCAAAAGTTATATCAATCGACTGGTGTTGATCTCAAAATTTATATTATTTCTATATTTTTGAGCCATATAAGCTTTTTGTGTTGGTATTTTTGGATTTACCGCTTACTTTTCCATGCTGTGTAGATCGGATGGTCGGGATTTCCCCAGTGTCTCTATGTGGTATTTATAGCATCGCAATTCTTGCATTTAGTTCGTGGCATTGGTGGTCATTGCAACGTATTTGGTCTGCTTACCTTTGCTGATATTCAGTGTGTCGACGTCATCGTAATTGTCATTCACGTGCTCTTTTCAGCAAGCAAATATTGAGTGTTCAATAGTTTTATTGATTCCTTTACCTCCACGGCTTGTATTGTAAGTCGCATCATGGCTCTGTGAAATCTGAAAATTTGATCGAGGAAAGATATCGCAAAATTTTCATTGATATTCGGAATTTATTACACTGACATAATCCACAGTGGTATTGGCTTAGTGGCCGTGTCCTTTTCGACTCAGACTTAAGTCCGTACTTGACTGAGTTCCAGTCCTGGTCGAATCAAGGGAAATATTTTTTCCTGATCATTATTTTCCTTTTTCTATCATCAGGACTCAAACGAATGCAAAGAAGTTTTCGCCCAGTGACATCAATGAACTAACTGTTCATGATTTTAGAATTCGAGCTTCAAGTTTCAGAAAACAAGACCTCATCGAAACTATTCTACTTATGAAACAGCATGATACAGAATTTGAAACTGAGAGTGAAGTAAATATTTCTACTAATTCTATGAATAAAATCATTTATGTGATCGATGGAAAATTGGAGATCAAATTCAAGTCTCTGATAGAGGTTTTTTCACTCAAGGTTGATGAAGTTTCAAGAAAGATTGAAAATATAGATCGCAGATAAGACAGTGTTGACGCAGCTGTGCAGCAGCATGAGCATGATATACCTGAGTTGAAGCAGCTACATGATGCTTTGAACGTCCGGTATGATGAGATAAATGCCAAAGTCTCCTCTTTTAAAGATGACATGGTAAATTGCCAGAAGCAAAATAAGTTATACGAGTCCTTTTTTGTGAAACAGCAAATAGACTTCGAGAAAGCACAGCGAGATGCTAAGTCGAATAATGTCATTGTAAATGGTTTACCAGAGGCTGACGTTTCATGGAATTTGGCTAGTGCGATGGGTCAATACATCATCAGTTCTGACGCAGACAAAGAAAATCACATGTTTGAGAGGATTGGGGCTAGAATCAAAGGTAGTGATATTATGAGTATACGGCGTATTGGTTTGAGAAAGTTGGGGAACAAACCTCGTCCACTTTTGATCCAACTAACATCAGCAGACCTAAAGAAAGATATATTCTTGAGATCGAAACATTTACATGGCAATGAAAGATTTAAACACATATATATCAACAACGACCTACCTCTTTTAACAAGGAAAGAGAATCAGAGACTGAGAACTTTGCTGAAACAAACAAGAAAAGATAATCCCAGCTCTAATGTCATCCTGAAAAGTGGTCGGCTCATAATGGACGATAACGAAATTGACAAGTTCGATCTACAGAATCAAATTTTTCTAGATCGCTTTTAACTACCAAAAATGTTACGCAACGCATTCTTTTCTTGAACTTTCGTTCGATTCTCCCTAAATTTGATGAGCTAACCGTGCTTGTTGGGGTTTTGAAGCCTGCTATTGTAGCCATTACTGAGACATGGCTAACGCAAATTGTTTCGTCAGATCTTTTGAGACTTTCAAGCTATAATTTTTACAGAAATGATAGAGCAGAACGACGTGGCGGGGTTACCTGTATTTGGACCACAAAGAACTTGAATTGCGATGTACATTTTCCAATTTCCATTAAGCCTGAGTGTATTGAAGTGTCTTGGGTATCATCACGATCATCAAAAAGTGTTTTTTGTTGCGCATATGTACCTCCGGCGTTATCAAGTACTCAAAAAGACTCAATAAAATCGCATTTCATTGATAGTTTTGATGACCTATTTCTATCATCTGTAGATTTCAATGTATGTGTACTAGGTGACTTCAATGATTTAAGTTGTAACTTTTTTGAGCAAGACCTGGACATGGTCATTTAGTGAACTGTCCAACTCGCGGTACTTCTTCCATGGATAAATGCTATGTAAACAGAATTTTTGCGAACAAGTTCTCAACAAACTTAGAAGTCGGTCCTCCACTTTCCACCTCTGACCACTGCTCTGTAGTTGTCTCTTATTGTGATTCTCAAAATGTTACGGAGTCATCTACCAAAATTGTAAAAGTGCCTGATTTTCGTGCAAGCAATTTGAGCAAGTACTGTTACATGTTAAATAATACTGATTTTTCTTCAATCAATGATGCTGATGATGTGGATGAGATGGGCAATTTGTTTTATTCAAAACTTGATGCAGTGATTTCGACTTCGATTCCCATGGATTATGTTACTTTTACGGAAAAGGACAAGCCCTGGGTTACTCCCATCCTCAAGGTAATTATAAACAAGCGTTGGCAGGCGTACAGGGATGGTGATATGGTTCAGTATCAACACTTCAAAGAGAAAGCTTAAGAGGAAATCGATAAAGCTAAAAAACAATGGGCGCGAAAAACATCTTCTTCTGCGAAGCAGTTATGGAATATAGTTCGTGAGGTTGATGGAAAAGGTCATACAGAACCAATCGCCCTGTTTAAAGGCAATGATTGCACTGATAAACTCAACACAGTTGCAAGTATCATTCAATCCACCATTTTCTCAGAAAATTGACTTTACTACTCCGCATCGCTCCGTTAGGTTTCACTTTTAATGCATCTGTTTCACCTAATGCTGTTTTTAGTCATCTCCAAAGACTTGATACTACCAAATCACCGGGTTCTGACAATCTTCATCCAAAGCTTTTGAAAACGGGTGCATTCGCAATTTGTTATCCTTTGTCGGCAATATCTCAGCAGTCTCTACGAGTTGGAAAGTTTCCCAGTAAGTGGAAGTTATCTGACGTCACCATGGTAGTGTTTAAAAATTACCGGTAATTTTCTGGTAATTTACCGGTAAATTACCGGTAATTTATATTCATGTCCTAATAACTTCAAATATAGAACACCAATATGCTCTAAATTTAACCAAATGCAATTTTGGCTTAATTTGATTCTGGTGAAGGTTTGAATTTTGCCTGACGCCTGATTATTTTTCATATAAATTGCGATTAAGAAATGAAAAATTGACATTAATTAGAAGTTTGTTAATCTTTCATCCAAATAGACCTGATAATCAAAAGTTTGACGGCAAAAAATGATTCTCGGCAACGCTCCATCGCAGCCTTATTCGGCCACTTGTTTTGATCCTGATTGCCTATGATAAAATTCAAAATTTGAATGCTAAGATATTGATGGAAAAGAAGTAGGGATACTACAGAATAGCAGCATAAAATGAGCAATGTCAAGTGATATCTAACTGAGTTATTTGTATGTGAAAATGTCTAAAGACATTCGATATCTAATTTACCGATGCTATGATAATTCAGTATCTAATCAAACTCAATTTGCTAAACAAATATTTTGGCTAAAATTTCGAATGAAATTAGCACAGCATGAAATTGCGTTTCAAAATTACGCAATTTTATGTTTTGCATGCGAAATTTATAATATTTTGTGAACTATGCACTGCCAATCTTTATAACTTTCTATAAATCCAAACTACTTGTCAATGTAAGGAGGATTATGCAATCTACGTAGCAAATTTAGATACAATGAAGCAACATTGTTTCAAGAAATGAATTTTGCTCATTTTTGCCTTAATTTACTATTTCCATAAACAATATTGAATCTGCCAATTTTTCCGTGTCGCTACCTAGACCCAGTGATCAATCAATACACTGAAGTTTATCGTCTACATCTGTCAAGGAATGAAAAAGTTATGTTGAAATAAACATTTTTCAACAGACCTTAAATGAAATTTCCATGGTTTTCTGAAGCAATTCTTTATGAAAATCATATTTCAATTTTCGTAGCTAAACAGACCTTGTACATGCCGTCTCAAGTTAAGAAACATGGTCCTGGGTCTGTATACTGAATGAATTTGTCCAACGCATCGCAGTTTAGTTATTGTTCATAATATGAATTATAGTGCCTATCTTCTGACTATGGATTATGACAGGCTTCCAAGTGCAAGACGAATTCTTGCACTGACCAACGCAAATTCAATAGCATTTATATCATAAACATGGAGGTTCTAAATCCTTCAATATGACTTCGATCAATTGAATGAACTGATTTAACGAATTCATATTCATTTCAATTTCTTGATGAGGAACTTGATTGTAAAACTTGTTTCATATTGTTATCGATTAACGCAATGTGACTGTCAATTTAACAACAACATTTACTTGATTTTCACAGAATATTTGAATGCTGGTCAGTTATTGTTGGAATATGTCAAGTGATTCAGATAGAAAATAACAACGACAACAACTTCTACTGAAATTTGAGGATCGAAATAGACACAATGGGTTACTATCGAAATCGTCTTCAATATTTTTGTACATTAGTTTTAGTAATTGCAAAAATATGCTAGGCTATCGCATCACTATGCGAAGCACAGACTTGAAAAAAAGTGAATAAAGGCATTGATAAGAAAACAATATAACGATCGTGTCAGCCAATGAGAAGCCAGAATTAGAAGATTTCAAATGCGTGTTGGAGAGACACCAACTATCGTGGAATTTGATAAATTCAAACATTCTTCGGCCGCTCGGAGCCGAGCCGGAGCCTTAAGGAGCCGATGGTTTGGTCGGAGCCGGAGCCGATTTATCACAAAGGCTCCGGCTCCGGCTCCGATAGTTTAAGCTTTGATATAAATCTAGAATTTTGAAAGGTATTAATTGGGATCATAGAAAAATTAAATCATTTGAAATCTAAAGATATGTCTTTTAAGTATACCAATGATCTGTCCTCCACGATATCTTTCTTTGCAGTTGCCGCCTTCTTTTGTATTATATGTATTATATTTACACACATGTGTAATATTTTTTTATTGCATATGTTTCGTAAGACTAATTTCCATAGCTTTTAGTGACAACGTATTCTCCAAAATCCATTAATTTGAAGACTTGTTATATGCATGTTAACTAGATGATTGTAGATTCCTAGAGACAAGTCGCCAGTCATTTATGTACACATTTCCAGTTCAGTCAGCAAAGATAATATAGCTACATTTCTTGCTCAATGTCTTAAATCTAATACGGTTGCTATGTAGGTTACCATCTATCGGTATGGCTACTGGCAGAAGCTACTGGCATCTGTGACAATGCCAATTTCCTTAGATTGTATTGTAGGCTCTTGTGCGGTCCCCCCACATACATTTTTCAAAACAATCGATTATTCAATTTGATCGATTTTGATTGCAGGGATAACTCTTCACACTCACACGAATGACCTGACTACAAGTCCTCGCATGGCTATAGCAATAAGCAACCCAGCCACTTCTAGTAGCGCCTTATTATTCTAAAGGTATCTCATTCACAATGAATTTCCTTTGACTTCAAAATTCAAAGGGCATATTTCAATGCGAAAAAACACGAAAGTAGCAAGGAATCCTCCCAACTGCGCACAGCGCCCCCCCTCTGGAGCGCGAGTTGGGTTGTTGTGGTTCTGGGTCGACCGGCCGGGTGTGTTGTGGTCGACCGTCGTGGTTGTTCTTGGGCGACGGTCTATGTTTTTGGTGTGTAGGATTGTTTGTAGGGTTGTTTTGTTTTTAGAGTTGGCTTGGTGATGAAATTCTGCGTCGACATGTTGAGTTTCTTGGGTGTATGTGTGGTTTAGGTGTGTTTTTGCGTGTTTTTGAGTGAGAAAATGGCTGTAGTGGCTAAACGAAGCCTCGTACGTGAAAATGGACGGCGGATTTGGACTTTTTAGCCAATTTTGGGACTAGTAGACTTGTTTCCAAAGTCGTCGGCCAAAGAACGAAGAACTTCGACCCCCCTCGGCAGCGATCTTCCAACTTTGGTTCTAGAAATGGTAGAGTCGTGCGATAGCTCGTTTGAAAGCTAAGAGTGCTACAAATTCATTGGAAAGCACAGTTTGGCCCTATCTTCCTTGGCTGAGGCTTGGGAGTGACATTGAGATTTTTGGTCATGTTAGAGCGCCGTCAGAGGGTTTTTGAGTGAGAAAGTGGCTGTAGCGGCTAAACGAAGCCTCGTACTTTGGTTCTAGAAATGGTAGAGAGTCGTGCGATAGCTCGTTTGAAAGCTAAGAGTGCTACAAATTCATTGGAAAGCACAGTTTGGCCCTATCTTTCATTGATGAGGCTTGAGAGTGACATTCAGACTTTTGGCCATGTTAGAGAGCCGTCAGAGGTTGAACTGGTCAGTTTTGGTCTGTAGCGGCTAAACGAAGCATCGTACGTGAAAATGGACGGCTGACTTGGACTTTTTGGCCAATTTTGGGTGTAGAGGACTTGTTTCCAAAGTCGTCGGCCAAAGAACGAAGAACTTCGACCCCCCCTCGGCAGCGTTCTTCCAACTTTGGTTCTAGAGATCGTAGAAAGTCGTGCAATACCTCGTTTGAAAGCTAAGAGTGCCACACATTCATTGGAAAGCACAGTTTGGCCCTATCTTTCATTGCTGAGGCTTGAGAGTGACATTGAGACTTTGGTCATGTTAGAGAGCCGTCAGAGGTTGAGTTTTGTGTTTTGGGCTCCAGCGGGCGAACGAAGCATCGGACGAGAAAACTGAGACCAGATTTGGAATCAGCTTGATGTCATTGGCCAATGAGGAGTACATCCAATGAGAATCCAGCATTTCTCTATAAATAATGAGGTTTTCAGAGTGACAATCATTCTATCTTTGAGTCGCACAAGTGTCGGACGCACGTTCTTTCTCTACATTCCTATTATACTATCCATCTGAAATGGTAAGTCGGAACCTTCCTTCCTCTCCTTCCTTGAGTGTTAACTTAATAGCATCTCTTTTATTTTCAGGCATCCACTACATCTACTACATTTACAGGACCAGATAGTGTTCAGACATTACAAGGATCTCTACAATCATATCGTCTTATGTTGAGGCCAGTAGAAGAGACAACAAAGGTACATAATCCTACCCCACTACAGCGTAAATTTAGACAAGCCATACGTTACTACTATCATAGTATAGTATTGCAAACGGGAATGATTCCTCCCACTGAAGTGAAGATATTGAACAATCAGTATGGGGACTACGTAGTCATTCCTGTGAATCCATACATTCGTCGCCAACTCGACATTATTGAAGAGTTTGCAACATTGAATATGGACATCCCTACTCCCCTTAGCATGGAATGGAAGGCGAGAGACGACAATGATACTCCACATAGAAAGATAGTGTCGTCCCCTTAGATAGATAGATGAGTGTCGTAGACGTGGACTTATCAGATACATTTTACTTCTTCGCTGCCATCATATTATTTGTGTATTTTGTCGTGAACAGCATCGATGTACTTCATCATTTTATAATATGTTATAGGACTCTTCATCAGATGAGTAAAAATTTGTAATTTCCTTTTTAGTCATCTATCATCATTTTTATGGCTTGTGAGGGTGAACCTGTACAGGAGCTCAGTGCTATTGCTATGGACAATTGGTCGCATCAAGTTGTCTATCTAATCATATCTAATCTAATCATCAATGATATTCTACTTCCACCTTGGGATAGTAGAGTTAATCAACACTATCATGAAGTCACTAAACGTTTTAAGGAATTGAGTGTTCCTATTTTAAATGTTCGTTGTAGTCGCTACATTCGTAATCAATGCTTCTTCCTCCACATCTCAACACCGCTAAAGTAATGTTTGGTCATCATTGCTCTTTATATGATAGCTACCAACTGTATCTATTTTATCTGTTTCCAACCCAAAATTTGTAATGCATCCTTGTTAAAGTCGTTTAATAAATGCTTTATGAAAAGATTTGTTGTTTTCATGCAACGGGTGGGATAGATGAAGCATGATAATGTCTTTCTCAAATGATTGTGGAACATTAAGTTTTCATAGACAAAGCTTAAAGGGAACTATTCAAGATTATGTGATAACTTTTCATAAAGATGAGATCAACATCAAATCAGTTATTGGTGATACTAGCACTCTATTTTTGAAGTTAATGGATACGTTTTCTAATAGAATTGTAATGGCGAGATTAGTTGCAAAAATTCATTTCAGCCATTTTGGGAAAGAAGAGGTAGAAGATCTTTTCTTCCACTTTGCTTCTTATTCGATGGAGGTTGTAGATAATCCCGAGGAATTTTTTGAAAGACATATGGGAAAAATTGCTCAACGCCTTGATGCATTTAACCATCATGGTAGCAGTCTAGTGATTGAAGCGATTTCACATATTCACATTCAACTTTCTATAAAAGAAACTTAAAGATTCAATGGTACTTGATCGTAGCACAATTGGTTTTCGAGTTGTGTCTGCTTACTCTCGAAGTATATTCCTTCTGCACATGTATCTATTATTTAGAAAAGGCTAGCTAGTTCATGTCTTCAAAAAGACTTGCTTTAGAAGTCGTTAGCAAGAGTGAAAATATGTGCGATGTATGTAAGCGAAAGGATGGAAGTGAAAAACGCATCTTTAAGAGATGTAAGCATACTTTCTGCCAGCGCTGTTTCATACGATACTGTATTCAACTTTGTCAATGTAGTCACTGTGATATAGCTCATTTTGAGTGTCACTTCTGTCATTAAAGTTAGCACCTATGCAAATGTGGAAAAATCAAGTTGTAACAATGGTTAAGAGAAAAATGGCGAAACGCAAAAGTCGAAAGTCTTCAAATTTTTCTGAGGCCATTCGAGCTCTTCAACGAATGAAAGGAAATCAGCGATATAATGCTATACGACATGCTAATGATAAATTTATTCGAGAAATTGTTTCTCATGTGAGAAGTTTGAGGACAAAGAAATTATCACCACAACAACGAAAGTTACTTAAGCGACATAGTACAAAATTGCGATTCATCTCCAATCCTAAAATCACCCTTCAAAGAAAGAGGAAAACCCTAACACAAAAGGGCGGTTTCCTTTCAGTGTTACTTCCGCTGTTAGCTCCTGTAGTAGGTGACGTATTAGGTAGGATCTTTAATCCTAAGCGTTAATTATGCAAATATTGAATCCCAAAGCATCAAAATGGATTTCAGACTTCAATGTGATAAAGTTCTGACTGTATCAGGTCCATCCCATGCAGGTAAAACTGTTTTCACTCTGACTTTGCTAGATAAAAGAAAAGAGTTGTTTAGGGAACCTATTAATCGAGTGATTTGGTGTTATGGCATTTATCAACCGTCACTCTTTCAGGAATTGCAACGTCGTAATTTTATTCGAAATGAAGGAATTATTCCAGTGGATAAGATTCAGTCCAATGATGTCGTCGTATTGGATGATCTCTTAAAAGAAAGCAAGAATTCTAAAGATGTTACAGATATGTTCACTCAAGCAGCACATCACAAAAGATGCTTTATAATCTATATCACGCAAAATTTGCTTCCTGATGGGAAAGAAGCCCGCACACGAAACCTGAATACACACTATTGCGCTATTTTTAAGAATCCACGAGATAGAAGTCAATTTGAAATTTAAGCGCGACAAGTTGCGCCAAGAGGTTCAAAAGTCTTAATGAAATTTTTCAAGCAGCAACTGAAAAACCACGCGGTTACTTATTGATTGATTTTACACAGGAGTGTCCGGAAGAATTTAGATTTCGAAGTGATATTTTGAAAGAGCCTATGATTATCTACAAACTATGAGTTCTTATTCTCGCATGGTTGTTATTCCTCAGGATGAATATGTGCAATTGACTGCCATGCAACAAGTAAGACAACCTCTCGCAAATCAAATTTATCAGAATGAATTAAATTATCAGCAAAATGCGCATATCAAAGATTCACATCATGCTGTATTATTACAATCGGAAACTGTCGAAGAATTAAAAAGTTTGAAGAATAAGATGCGTGACTCTGTTTCGACTGCTACACCTTTAGCATCTCGCGCACATGCAATGTCCCTTTTCAACAGCATTGAGCCATATCTCACTGTGAATGATAGAGGTGAAATCATTTCAGATGAAAATGAAATTATTAACGCTTCACGTTATGAAAACTTGATTCAGTATGCAACACGCAGAAAGCGCCGTCAATGCTATGTCCCACCTGGTTGGTCTTACTTTCTTTAACTATTGAAAAAGCACAATGTTCCAAAATTTGCTTTGAATAATGAAACATTGAAAGAACTTGATTCTATTTCAGCAGTTGATGCTACTTCATCTACTTCACCGGTTAAGAGTAAAATGAAAATGCCAAGGAATTGGTTTAGGAGATCACCTTCTAAATCCCCTCCCACACCCATCAAGCAAACAAGGGGAAGAGAACGACGTAGAAGAACTCCTCCAAAGAAATACATGTTCTGAGACTATTAATATGAAGCAGATGTGTTGCTTACCATGTAATGAGCCACCGGAAGTAAATGTAACTGTAACTTGTAGTTGCTGTGCCAGCTCTCACAATGAGACTCCTAAGCAATGTAAACGTAAATCCCATAACTCCTGTGGTTGCTGTAAATGCAAAAACGAAAGAAAGCAAAAACATGAGAAGAAGGAGGAAGAGTCAGTCGTCATCGGATGAACTTTTAAAGTCAATATATTATGATGTAAAACATCCTGCAGGATTTGCATCTATAAAGAAATTGTCAAAAGCGAGCGGTCTTCCACACTCACAAGTTAAACAATGGTTAAAGGGTCAAGCTACATATACACTCCAGAAACAAGCGAAAAAGAAGTACCGGACCCGTCATTATATTGCTCATGACATTGATGAACAGTGGCAAGCAGTTTTGTGTGACGTTGCTGCTATTTCAAAGCATAACTCGGGACACAATTTTATCTTAACCGTAATTGATATTTTCTCGCGTTATGCGTGGGCTCAATCTTTAAAAACTAAAGAAGGTAAACGTGTAGCGAAGGCATTCCACTCAATGTTCCGAGAGGGTCGTATTCCAAAGAGAATTCAGAGTGATCAAGGAAAAGAGCTCGAAAATCAGCATATGGGAAGATAGTAATGGGCAAAAGACCGTTCCAGGACACCATAAAATTCAAAAAATAGTATCTTTAAAAACGACATAAATTCATGAATTTAGACCCTTTTTCAGGTTTTTAAGACCTAAATTCATGAATTTAGTCGTTTTTAAAGATACCGTTTTTTCAAAAAATGGTACTTTTTAAATGGTCTAAATTCATGAATTTTGGTCATTTTTCAGGTTATAAAGACCTAAATTCATAAATTTAGGCGTTTTTAAAAATACCCAATTTTCAAATTTTTCAAAATCTCAAATTTGAGAATTACAATTTTCACCCTTAAAATCATGACCGTTCCAGGACACCCAAAAAATCAGAAAAGTTAAGAATCTCAAATTTGAGAATTACAATTTTTACCTTGAAAATCATGACCGTTCCAGGACACCGAAAATCATAAAAGTTGAGAATTTCAAATTTGAGAATTACAATTTTTTCTCTCTCTTAAATCATGTCCTATAATTGATGTGCGGGTCTCCGATGTATTCAAAAATTCTTCTCATATCCAAGTGTAAGAATATTTTACTTCGTGCTTGCAGATGTATGATTTCCCTTGTTAACTTCAGAATTCTTCTCCGCTTTGTCTTCAATCGAACAGATCTTTCAGTAGATCCAACCATTGTGATGATAAGATTTAAACTAAGATTGTAATGTGTCACGTTTTATGAATTGTGCGTGTTTAAATAGCAAGTGAAAATTATGAATGGTGATCTAAGCAAAGCGGCATTGTAGGTGTATGAAGTTTGCTTGACAACATACGGGTATGACATGACGCGTATGATTAAATGTACTTGAATGACAATGGGGAAATTGCACCGCATTGTAAATCATTTCATCGGCCAAAACGCGAGCCAGTTCACCGACCAAAGCCAGAAAAGTTGCGGTTTTGGTTCGACAGTCGATCTCGACTATCGATACTGCGATATTGTATTGAATGCTTGTTATAACAACAGAATATTCCCTCAAAGCAGAGAATGAATTAATAGATTGCTTTTATGTTATTAACGCTATGTTATGAATGCACAACCCGTATAATCCCCTAAAACAATCATGCGGCTTGAGAAATGTGGTAACAGATGTTGCTATTGTCTTAATACAGATAAAACAAACAATAACCTCTTAATGAGAGTTCATAAAAATAAAATGGAACATTGTTAAACAAGACATTTTATTTCATTTAAAATGAGTAACATTTGAGACTTTCTAAAAAATATACGGTAAACAAACCACGTCAAATTTCGATTTAAATGAGATTGCTAATCAATTGGGAATAAAGAATTTTCACATATTGATGAGGGATGAATTACTACTGATAAAAGATGTGCGAAACACTAACTCCCCTAATCAACTGATTCCTTACAAATGTAACGTTTTAATTTAGATTAAATTAAATCATTTCAAAATCGAATAAGTAGTAAGGAAAATCATCATTGTGGAACAGTTTTAAATCAATACCCCCCAAGTAGTAAGGAAAGTCATCATTATGAAACAGTTTTAAATCAATACCCCCTTCTG
Organism: Prostheceraeus crozeri; assembly: GCA_907163375.1. Classification (NCBI taxonomy): domain Eukaryota; kingdom Metazoa; phylum Platyhelminthes; order Polycladida; family Euryleptidae; genus Prostheceraeus; species Prostheceraeus crozeri. The sequence continues at coordinate 16,134 of CAJQUW010000108.1, read as the reverse complement.
ACTAAGTAGTAAGGAAAGTCATCATTGTGGAACAGTTTCAAATCAATACCCCCTCCCTTCTGACTTCTAGGGGTCCCTTAAGAAATTTTTTTATTATAAAATGAGCAACATAAATGAGTTTTTGAAATTATATGGAACACAAACAATAACGAATTTCGATTTAAAGAAAATCGCAAATCAATTGGGAATAAAGAATTTTCATGTTCTAATGAGAGACGAATTACAATTCCTAAAAAATAAGCCAACAATAACTATAAATTTCATAACAAATCTTCATACGTCAGATGAAAAAGAAATACATTGGTCTGCAGGTATCTTTAATAAAAATCGAGATAATTACTATTTTGACTCATACGGACTTCCACCTACAAACGAAGTTAAAAAATTACTTGAAAATGGAATTTATAATACATTTCAAATTCAAAAAACAGGAACTACTTATTGTGGCCAATTATGTCTTTATGTTTTATTTAAATTACAAAAAGGAGTACCATTTCTAGATATTATGTTAGAATTGAACGAACTGTAGGTTCTATGGCTACGCCTAACAAGTGAATTTCATTCCCGAAACGTTAGTTCCAATAATAATGATAATGATAATTAAAAATCACTTCGTTGTAATTCATTTTGATAAAATCGGCCTCTGATATTTTCATCATCTAAATCTTTGATTTCGTAAGTAATCGGATAAGTTTGATTTATTTTACAAACTTCAAATATTTCTTTAGTCCAGTATCCGACGAAGCCTTTTTCAAATTTATTCTTATATTTAAATATTCTAACTCTATCTCCAATTTTAAATTTCGGCTTAAGTTTCTGCATATTCGGATTACTCTCATTCGAATAATTATTCTCGAATATTTTTTTCTTATCAAATCAGGGTCGTCAGAAGCATTCTTTGGGGTTTCTTCAATACCAGAATGAACTTTATTATTGTACTTTTCTACAACTCCTGGTAATATCTTCAACCATTTCTGATTTCTTTGCTCAGTAAATTTCTTGAATAATTTATTTTTTAACGTCCGATTGAATCTTTCTATCACTACGGCTTTTCCAGCGTTTTCAGTTGAATAAACAGTTTCAAATAGTGGCTGAACGTTTCTGTTATAAAATTCCGACCCTTTATCAACAAACAATTTTTTGGCTTTCTATTACTTTCTTTAAAGATTTCTTCAAACGCATATTTAACTGATAGACCACTTTTATTTTTTAAAGGCTTTACCCAAGCGTATCGTGTATATAAATCTATAACGGTCAATGCGTATTTGTAGTCCCTTTCATTCGGCATATGAATAAGATCAGCACTCCAAATATCATCTTTATTAAATACTTTTACTTTCAATAAATATTTAGGCCTTCTGTATTCCCTATGAATTTCAGACGCGTAGCGGCTTGGGTCATTCGACATTTCAGACGCGTAGGTTCGAGCGTTGCTCTCAGACAGCTTTGCTGTCGTTTCATTTAAACCCTGACCGAATAATATTTTAGCTTGTAAAGCTTTCTTAACAAACATTCTTTCAATTTTTTCTCTAAATGTAGGATTTTGAATACTATCTTATTCTTGAATCATCTTCTTATCAGCTGCATGTCGAGAACTTAGATCATGATTTCGATCAGCTAAATCATGCCTGTAAGCTGCGGCATCTACTCTATTTATTGGTTCTTCACCTGGTTTCGGATTATTATTCTCATCTAGTCTTATATCTAATCGAGTTCCTGGACCGGTATATGAATGACCAGGAAGATGTTTTTTTCTTTCGAATATTTACTCCAAATAAATCCAGGAAAGTTTTCTAATGTTTTTTGTATGTCGTTACTTTCATAAATTTTACAATTTCAGGTTTTATGTACTTTTAATAGATAATTTAATAAATCTAAATTAGCAATTTTTAATTTAATTAAATTTTCGGAATTTGTAGAATTCATTTTAAAAGATAAAATAAATGTTTTACCTAATAGAACCAAAGGTTCTGTGGTTATTACCGAATCATACTAGGACTTAGATATATTCCAGAACCATCTTTAGTTTCCTTAATTTAAATTAAACCATAACCATCAAAAGAACCATCAATATTTTTAAGAACTCGTTTTCCTTCATCAACTAATTTTAATTTACTAATAAAATTATCTACTATTCCGTCACCCCTAGCAACTTTCTCTAACTCTCTATTATGACGTTTTTGTTCTTCTAATGCTGCCTTCTCTGATTTATTTTTATTTACTGCTTGGACAATACCAGCTGTCCCACCTGCAACACTTCCTGCAGCTGCTATGCCACCTATTATTAGTGGAATTAATGGGAGAATCCCGCCATTTTTTTTTCTTGTAATTGAATATTCTCTATCATTGGTTTACTTATGTAATACTTTTTTTTGTTAATCGTAATAGTTTTAGGGGTATTTTTGTCAACAATATTACGTAATTTTAATTCAACAGTTTTATTATTATTACTTTTCGCTTGCGACATTTTTAATAAAAAAATTTTAAGTTACCAAAATTTTTAATCTATTCTAGTTATGAATAAACTTTAAGTTACCAAAAATTTTTAATCCATTCTAGTCATGAATAAATTTTAAGTTATCAAAAATTTTAATCTATTCTAGTTACAAAAAAGTTTTATTACTAATTACTAAAAAAAATTTTAATCTAAGAATTTAATTAACTTATCGGAGCGAAGCTCCTCGAGGCTTTAGCCGATCGGACCAAAGGTCCTCAGGTTACTAACCTATCCTAGCCATCTTTCCATTAAGAATTTCAATTGAATATTTTACATCTTCTAGCAATAAACCATAAGCCATCAATGAAGTTGTGGAATCTTTCTTTTCAATATTAATTGTTACATCGCAACCAGTCTTGATAATATCTTCAGATTGTGCACTTAAATCGAAACAGAAAACAAGATATAAATGTCTCCAATCTCCAGGAGTTAACTGTGGTTCAACTCCAAATTCTATACAAGGATTTCGATAAGAATCATATCCTTCCATAAATTGATTATTGGTATCATCTAATCTTAATGGATCAATTGGATATCGGGTTTGATTTAATGAAACTTGTAAACTTCGAATTGTATTAATATGAAAAAGATTGTTGTTCTTATCAAAACTTGGAGAATTATTTCTTTGAAAAGTTAGTAATAAATATCTTGGAGTATTCGCAGTTCTAGTAAAATGCCAGTTAAATCTTTGTTCGGAAAAAGTTACTGAACTAGCAGTTCTCTTTAGAAAATTTACTGGAATTTGTTTGTTAGTATTTAATCTTTTTGCAATAGCTGTTTCAATCTCTAAACTAGGAGTAATATGCTTAATCCACCATTCAAGTCTATCAATTTTTAAATATGCTTTTTTTCCAGTCTTACCAAAAAATATTAATTCATTATTTGCTGTACGATGAATAATTAATTTAAATTTTAATTGATATGATATTTTATCATAATCTAAATATCCGAATAATGGAGACAATGACCAATTTACTGTTTGCTTACTTTTCTTGTTAAACTCACGTCTTTCTTTATATGCATCATTATTTGTTTCATTTAAATGTTTTGCAATATTTTCTACATCTTTCGCAATTCCTGCTGCATCTGTTCCAGCGTGAGTTAAATCATCAACAATTATACCATCATTAGTATCAGGAAACCAACCTTCGATTTCATACTTTTTATTATTTTCACCAATTGTTACAAATCTAAGCATTGTATCAATTACACCTGGAGAATCACTTATTGTTTCTATATTTTGAGTTGCAACATCTAAACGCATTTGTGTAAATGATTTTGGAAAGAAATTATTCTCTAATGAAATATTATCGGTTTCTGGCAATGGTGTTGTAAAATTGGCATCACTATATAAAGAATATTCACAGTGTAAAAAGGAATCAGGTAAATATAAATAACTCTGCTGATTATCAACTTCAAAAATTAAATCACCTCCAGTATTCACTCTACTGGAAGATCCGGGATTCATAGCAATTCTTATATAGTCATTCTTTTTTTGATTGTAACTGACGAACGGAGGATCGTCTAATTTAAATTTATTTTCGATAAGCGAAGACATTTTTATAAAAAACAATTTGACTTTTTGTTTTTTCTCACACACAAAAAAAATTTTACTAAAAAATTTTACTAAAAAATTTTACTAAAATAATTTTACTAAAATATAATTTTAGAATTTTGCTAGACCAGCTCCGCTACAGCTTTGCTGGTTAGACCGAAGATTGCTGTTAATACCATTACCTCTTATTTCTTCAATTGAACGTTTTATGGCTACGCCTGATTTCTTCTTATGTTTACTATGAGACGGAGCTCCGCTCCTCAAGGTTTCCCCAACAGCTATGTTAGCAATTTTATTTTTTGTTTCCTCTGAAAGTTTTTTTAAATTTTTTAGTTCTTCAGAATCATACCTAAGTTTACGAATAGCTTCTAGTTGTTTTAATTCGTTTTGAGACTTAACAGCATTTGATATTGCACTAGCTGTACTACCTATAGCAGCTGCTCCTTTTGCAGCAGATGTAATCAAATCTTTATTATTTTTAATTAAGTTAACGATACTTCCAATACCAGAAAAGATGCCAGCTCCTTCTTTTTGGACGGCACCTGCGGTGCCTAGGAACTTTTGTGTTCCGATTGTTTCTACACTGTCATAATGGTAAACAAATTTCATAGATGGTTCATGAGCAATTCTTTGATTTGAAGCAAAATGTTTAAGATTGTGTTTATAAATTATAGGCATTTTTTAGGATTAAATTTGACTTTTGGAAAAAATATTTACGATCGGCTAAAGCCTCGAGGAGCTTCACTCCGATTAAGATTTACGTGTGTGAATGTCCAACAACTTCGTGATAACTTTATTAATTTTCTTTTGCACTTTATCTATTGCGTCAAGTAGCGTGTGATGTACTTTAATTTCTTTTCTATTAACTTGCATTTTCTCCTGATTCATCTTCAACGCCGTTTTAAGAGCATTTAACTTAATTTTAAGAACATCTAGTTGTCTTTTAACAGCATCTAACAGTTTTCTTGTAAATTTTTCTTTAATTCATTTTCTAAATTGATTTTAAGAGTTTTCATTTTATCAACTTTTTGATTAAGTGAGTTTACTTCATTTATTATTCTATTCATCTTTTTCATTTGTTGAGTAATTTTAGAACTCAATTCATCAACACTTTTTTGGAATGTAGCTTGTAAGTGCTTTAAATTTTTTTTAATTCTTTCAGGTAGTTTTTCTATTTCATCTTCTAATTGTTCTTTCAATATTTGTATCTGATGTTTATTTTTAATGACTGCAGATTTTAACTTTATAGAAAGTAATATTAAAATTTTTGATTGTTCAGAAATCTTTTTAAAAAGTTTTGCTATATCTGCTTCTAGCTCTCTATCCTTTTTATCAAGTTTTAATAATTTTTCGTTTAATGATTTGTCATTAAGTTTAAGCAACTTTAATTCGTTCATCAGTGGAAGCAAAACATCGTTTATATATTTTTCTTTTAAGTCATTGATTTGTGTATCAACATATTGTTTATTTGTTAACTCTGTATTTTGTTGCGGAAGAATAGAAAGATGCAATGGACCAGATAAAACGTCTCCAGTTTTCATGATATAATTTTCTATCTCTATTTCTAATTCACGATTATTCGGGATATATGCACCTCCACCAACATTTGGTATCATCATTTTTAAAACAATAAAAAAGTAATTTTTTTATATAATGAGAAAAAAAATAAATTTTTTTCTAATAAAAATAAAAAAATGGAAAAAGCAAATTTTAAAAAATTATATTCGTCCGCATCATCCTGTTCTTCTTATTCGACGAGATCAACGGGATTTGAAAATAAATGTTTTGATAATAATAATAATAATAATCCATGTATAGATGTAAATATTTTATTTGAATTACAAGCCGAAATATTTAGGGAACAGACTAAAGGTTTACCTTCTATAGAAACTAATTATTGTATTTTTCCAGGTGATCCATTTATTAAATTTATGGATATTGTAAGTAAATATAATGATGTAGCTTATGTGGAATTAAATAAGGAAAATATGGTTATAATAGGTCATAATAACGTTTACGGTTTTATTAGAGCAGTGTTACCAATTAGTAATACTGAATGGATAGAAAATAAAATTATTAATTATATCAATATTAGAGAATTAGTTAAAAAATTAAAATCTTTTTCCAAAGAAAAAATTAGATTATTTGTTGATGAACAAAACCAATATAACATTCATATAGAGAGTAAAAAGCATAACGAAGAATTATTATGTCAAGTTTATTATAGAGATACAATTTATAAACAAGAAACATTAGAAATGCCCCAAAGATATGATGATGATACTTATATAGGATTATATTCAAACTTAGATATTAATTTGTTGAAATCTTATATAAATGGTTTAGCTCAACAAGAAAAAATTTAAATGTGGACAACACCTTATACTATTAACAATGACCACAATCATAATCATAATAATCCTCTGAATCATATTGAAGAATCTGATAAAGATGATGATGATTCTGAAACATCTGAAAAAGGTGTAAATGGTAAAAAAGATTATAAAAATATTAGTAATTATAAAAATTTAAGTGAAGAAAAATTTATATCTCATACTGATGTACATGATATTAATACTACATATAATCAAAATTTATCTAAATTTCATTTTCTTACAATTGAAAATAATAATGATGGAATAGTTGAAGATACTGTTAGACAACTATGTGTCGGGTCTACAAAATTTAAATTAGGATTTACATCTACTCAATTTAAAATTTTATCATCTTCAATAAAAACTAAAAGTGATTCAGATTATGGTGTTATTAAATTTTCCAAAAGAGATCAAAGACCAATATTTATTCTATTATATTATTATCAGATAAAAAATGTAATTTAGAGTTAGATATTCCAATAAGAGAATGGTATCCTATCAGGGAATGGCATCCTATACCAAAAAGTGTAATTTATGATGATGAAGAATCAATTTATGATGATGATGAAGAATCAATTGATGATGATGAAGAATCAATAGTTAGTGAAAATAAATTTAAATTATCTTTTGATAAAACGTTATATGATAAAACTTAATATGATAAAACTTAATATGATAAAGAAAATAAAATAACTTAGGAACGTGAAATATATAATAATATAAAATAACAATCAAGTCCTTGATATTAGAATGTTTATATCTAAAATTAAAACACAATTTTTTCTTTAAAAAATAAAAAAAATGGAAAATACCAAGTTTTATTGTAACTTATGTAAAAAAAAGTTGCAAACAAAAAGAAGTTATCAATCTCATTTAAATAGTAAATTGCATTTACAAAATGTAGATCGAGTTGATGAAGGAAATATATTAAAATTAAATAATTATATAAACTATCTATAAACATTACCTACTGATATAAAAGTTAAAAAAATGTTTGATGATTATTCACATTCGGAATATAAAAAAGTTTTTAATAGTGAAGATGAGACCGTACCAGATCGAAGATATTTATTTAGCGATACTGATGAATTTAACGAAATAGATGAATTAAACGAAATTAAAAAAACAGATGCAGCTGAACGAACCGATGAAGCCGTACGAACCGAAGGTTCCAGGGCTTCGCCCGTGACAGATATAAAATATTTATTTAATGAATCTGTTGAACATAATGAAACCGATGAAACTTTTTATAATGTATTAATCAACTTTTTCAAAATATTTAAGAAATCTTTCAAATGTTATATGAATGTAGAAGTACTTTATACAAAAGATGGACCTGATGGAATTCCTGAAGAAATAATACAAGGACATTTTACAAATTCACAAGAAATTCATAATGTAAATGATATACAACCCATATTTGAATCGATGTTAAATAAATTAGAAGATTGTATAATTGAAGCCCAGTTACGTGAATCTGGTTGGAGATTTGTTAAAATACTATCTAAGAAAATAGTAATTGATAAATATAAAAATAATACTGGTGGTAGTTATGTTCCTTTACCTTTCAGTTCACCACAAATAATCAACATAAAAAATGAAGATGATTATTGTTTTCTGTGGAGTATTATAACACATTTACATCCTGCAGAATATCACAAAGAAAGACTAAGTCATTGTAATAAAGAAGAATACATAAATGAATTTGATCTCTCTGATGGCTTGGATGAATTTCCATATGATTATAATAGGTTAATAAAGTTTCATAAAAAGAATAAAAATTTAATAGAAGTAAATGTTTTTGAATTAAATGTGAATTATGTTTCTATTGGTAAAATTACTCCACTTTACTCAGATTCAAAAAAAATTTTATTTGAATAATAAAAATTTATGTCAATCAGAAATAGTATATAATGATAGAGGGAATTACATGCATCATAATATTTTTTACCAAGGAAATATAATATGTACTGAAAAATTTCAAATTGTTAAAACACTATCACCAATAATGATTAATCATAATAATTATGAAGGACGTAATGATGATTATAATTACAAATATTCATCTTTATCTTCAGAATATCAACAAAAATTAGAAAATTTAAATGAAAGTTTACAAAAATGTAAAACAGATTATCAACAACAAACAAAAATATTAGTACAAGAATATGGCCATAAATATCAAAATAAGATAGAAACGATACAAAAATTAAATGAAGAAAATAATAAAGACAATAAAGAATTAAATAATGAAGAAAATAAATAATTAAATGAATGTTTAAAAAAATGTCAACAGCAATATAAAGAACAATATGATAAAGAATATAGTTATCAGTTACAAATATTAAATCAAAATTATCAACAGACTGAAAAAGATTTACAAAGACAAATTGATTTAACACATGAAATATATAAAGATAAATTTGAAAAATTAGAACAGTCAAAACAACCAGCACAAGCGAATATATTATTTTATCAGGGTCATTTTATATTGTGTAAAGATGTTTCTATATTTACAAAAACTTCAGATAATGCTAATTTTCCTTGTCTCCAATGTATGACGAGCTTTAGAACTAAAGAAGAAATGAATAGACATTTGGAGAATTGCCAACAAAATGAAGCAGTCAGAAACACATTTCCAAAAGATGATTATTTAGAATATAATAAATGGTATTTTAAAAATAAAGTACCCTTTACTATTTATTGTGATTTCCAAGCATATAATGTTAATATGACACAAAATCACGGGACATCGGAGATGTCTTCCAGGGCTTCGCCCGAATCTGATAATTGTACGGGCCAAGCCCAAGAACCTTCGGTTTATAAATATGAAAAAAGTGCATCTGAACAAAGTAAAGAAAAATATTTATTTGAACAAAAACCATTATGTTGGGGAATGTACATTCATTCAAATTATCCTGAATTATTTAAATCAGAATATTTTCAATACTATGGTGAAGATAGTTCAGAAATGTTTACAAAGAAAGTAGAAGAATTACAAAATTATTTTTCACAATTGCTTGAAACAAATATAGCAATGCTTCCATTAACGGATGAAGACAAAATTAATTTTGTTAATGAAACAAATTGTTATTACTGTGGAAAAGAATTTACAAAAAATTATAAAAATGGCAAAGGTAGATATCTTGACAAGCGAAGCGACGGCTCTACCGTCAAAGTAAAAGATCATGATCATCTAAATGGATTATATAGAGGTGCAGCACATAATTCTTGTAATCTTAATGCTAATAAATTTAAATATAACTTTGTTCCTCTATATTTCTACAATGGTTCTAAATATGATTTCCATCTAGTAATGAAAGATTTATTTTCATCTGAAAAATTACAACAACAACAAATAAATGTACTATGTAAAACAGAAGAAGAATATTTTTCAATGCAATTAGGTTGTATTAGAATTTTAGATGCATTTAGATTTTTTACTCCTTATTCATTAGATGTTATGGGAAAAACTTTGAAACCTGAACAATGTAAAATATTAAATAAATATAATTTAAAACCTTTGAAAGGAATATTTCCGTATGAGTACATAACTGGAGATTTTAATTCTGTGAATAAAATTATGGAAGAAAAACAACTTCCTCCAATAAATAAATTTAAATCAACATTAAAACAATCACAATTATCTGAAGAAGACTATGCAGAAGCTGAAAAGAATTGGAGAGAGTTAAATTGTAAAACAATGTATGATTATACAATGAAATATCTTCAGATAGATGTATTAATACTAGCTGATCTTTTTGAAAACTTTCGTGATATGTGTTTAGAATGTTACGGAATAGATCCATGCTATTGTTATTCTACACCAGGTTTAACATGGTTAGCAGGATTAAAACATACAAATGTTAAACTTAAACATTATAAAGAAAATACATATGATAAATTATTATTTTTTGAATCTGGAATTAGAGGTGGAGTTTCATCAGTTTTAGGTAATCGTTATGTACAGTGTTACAATAAAAAAGTAAATCCTGATGATTATGGAATAATGAAACCTTTATCTCCAGAAGAAAGCGATCAGTTTATAAAATTGTTTAATCAAAATATAGAAGGACTTATATCAAATGAAATTAGTCAAGCAGCAGTTGATGAAATCATGAGAGAAAACTATTTGTTATATTATGATTTTAATAGCTTATATTCTTCTTGCATGATACAAGAATTACCAACAGGTGAAATGACATGGCGTAATAATATTGATTATCAAAAAACACATGATGGAAATCGTAATTTTGGTTATATATATGAAGTTGATTTAGTATACCCTGACTATATAAAAGGCGCAACAAAATATTACCCTTTCTGTCCAGAAAACAAAATTCCCAATATAGAAGATTTTTCAGATTATCAAAAATCTATAATTCCTAAAAAATACAAACCAACAAAAAAACTTATGTTAACACAAGGTAATAAAGGAAAGTATGTTGTTGAAGGAAGAATGCTAGATTGGTATTTAGAACATGGAATGATTCTCACTGAAATACATCGAAAACTAGAGTATAGAAAATCTAAATGGTTAAAAAATTATAGAGAGTTCAATATTGAAAAACGTAAAATAGCTAAAAGAAATAAAGATGATTTTGGAAACGTGTTCTTCAAATTAATGAATAATGCATTTTATGGTAAGACTTTAGAAAATGTGCGTAATAGACAAAATATTGAAATAGTTTATGATAAAGATAGATATCAAAATTTAACAAGGAAACCTACATATAAAAGAACTACTAGATTCAGTGATAAACTATGTGCTGTACACTTACGTCGAATCAGCGTAAAGCATGATGAGTTTAATTTTATTGGATTCACTATATTACAATTAGCTAAACTATTTATGTATAAATTTATATATGATTATTTAGCACCTGCTTATGGCAAAAACTATAAATTACACTTTACAGATACCGATTCTGTTTTTTTAGAATTAACAACACCGTATAATTCTTCACTTGATGAAGAAATTAATAAAATAAAAGATATCATTCATCCTTCTGATTTATGTAAAGTAAAAGATGAATTAGAAGGAAATGAAGATTTCATAACAGAAGCTATATTTTTAAAATCTAAATGTTACTGTTATGATACAACTAATAATCTTAAAACACATAAAACATTAAAAGGAATTTCAAAGGCATCAGTGGCTAATCAAATAACATTTCAAGATTATAAAAATGCATTATTTAATAATGAAATAAAAACAGCATGTAATTTTAGACTTAATTCAAAGAAACATAAAATGTATTTAAAAGAAGAACATAAATTAGCATTAGATCCATTTGATGATAAAAGAAAAATTTTACCTGATGGAATAACTACTTCACCTTTTTAATTTTCTAATTTCTAAGATAGACAAATTTGACATATATAAAATTAAAAAAATATTATAACACTATATTTGTATATCTTTTATCACTCGGTAAACAAATCTTCTATAACTCTATCATGAATTTTTTTATCAATATTAATTGTGATAAATCCATAATCTTTTGACCAAGCATTGTTACACGATTGTTTAAGTTCATCTTTATTTCTTACGTATAAGTTTCTTGCATTTATTTCAAATAGTATAAATATATTTGCATTCTTTCTAATAACACTTCCGTCTAATGAATACATACTTTGTGTTAAATAAAAAACACTAGTTATTGTGTCTACCTCTTGTGAAATAATTTCTCTGAACTGACTGATTTTTATCATTAACACAATCATCAAAAATTACACAATGTTTCATTGTTTTATCTAGTTTACTAGGATCTTGCATATTACCACTATCATCTATTAATTGTATCTTTATATGCTTATTTTTATTGGTTTCAACTAATTGATTATTTTTTGCTGCTTCTTCACACCACGAACTTATTTCTTCTTCATCTTCAGATTTTTCATATTCTTTGAATAATGAAGCAATTGCTGTTTTTTAAAGATTATTTTCAAATCCATATTTTAAAAATTGATAGACGGGTTGTTCTGCTGTTGTTGTATAAATTATAAGATTGTTATAATCCAAAAAATTTGGAGTCGTTAAAATTTTAAATAATAGATACGTTTTTCCACACCTGATCTTCCAGAAATAACTGACAAAACTTTATTAGAGAAATTTGGATGATGATTAAATTTAAGTTTTTTTTTTATTTAATGGTAGTACTTCACTCATTTTTTAATAAAAAAAATTTATTTTTATTTTATTTTTATTTTTAAAGAAGTAGAAGAAAATTAAGCTTCTCTAGCTTCGCGTGGGAGTTTATACCTCTCGAACCAAAAGATCTATCATAATCTCTTCACCTCCAAAATTTATTTCTTGTCCTTTTTCATCAGTGATTCTAATGTTAATGTTGTTGATAGTTTTTCTTGTAATAGGGAAATATATTAATGTTTGTGGAATTACATTTAATCTATAACCAATGGGTACAGTAAAAGCTGGAAAACTGAATATTAAATTTGATAATTTACCATTTATATATCCTACTTCAATAGTGTCACAATGTACAACAATTGAATTTATTTCAGTTATTTTTGGAATCTTCTCACCTAAATGATAACCTTGACTATAGGTTTGTTTATTAAATCCTAATAGCTTTGACAATGATCTATCATGATTAAAATCAACTTGATGATATTCGTCTAAAGTAAGAGAAAATTTATTAACTGCCGGTTCAACTGCAAAATGTAATTGTTTCTTATCTTTAAATGGTATACCTAAATGTCTCTTAATTTCATTTGATATTGATTCAACTTCGTAAGAACCAGGAAGAAAAGTTAGTATTTTCCACGTTTTGCCTTTATCAGTAGAATATCTAAATTGATCATTCACATCTTTGATAACCTTTTGAATAGTGTTAAATGTAGAGAAACTAGTCAATGCAATTTGATAATTTTTATTTTGTTCTAAATGTAGAATGGGTTCTAAATTACAAGTGTGTGATGAAGTAGTTGTTATAATTTTTAACGTACTAAATTTTGATGAACCCAAAATCTCTGTCAAATTTTCTAAATGATTATTAATTTTGTCTAAATCTGCTGAACACATTTTTTAGTTAAAATTTTGAATAAATATTTTTTTATAAAAAAATTAGAAACAACATATTTCAGCTACAATTTTATAATCTTCTTCATTTAGAATCTTCTTTTCTAACAGTCTTTTCAATATAGCATGAATTTCATTGAAACTAGAATTATGTCCTTCTTTTATTGCAGATATTAAAATATTTAATCTATTTAGTAATTCTTGTGTTTCTTGTTTCTGTTTTAAAACCTTTTCCTACTTTAACTCCCGTTGATAATAAATTTTCTAATTGTTTATAACGTCTAAGAGATTTTACTGCACCAACTCTATCTAACATAGCTTTATATTTTATAAGATCTTCTACAGCATAATTATTTAAATCTGCTCCTCTTAAAAGATCAACAAAATTTCTATCTAAATTAAAAGGAGATTTATCTGGTGAAAAAATTAAACCTCGAAAAGGTTGTGTAAATATTTCTTTTTGTCCGAGATAAAATCTAGGTATTGTTTTTCCATCTATAAATGAAATAGAATGTTCAAATTGCATAGATTTTGGTAATTTCTTATTAATGTTTGATTCTAGTAATCCATAGTCATCTAATATAGTTTTGTGCTCTGGATCTGTTATATCAATTTGTTTATCATTATTTGTAAGTTCTTTTTCAAGAGTTTTAAATGGTTTCATAGTTTTTTCAAAATCAGTTTTTACTTGTTCGGTTTGCTGCATTTTTTCAAACATATCAGATTGAATACCAGCTTTTATCATTCTATGTTGAAGATGATTTTCTTTCATAATATTTCTTTGTTTTATTAACTCTTCTAATTGTTTTATTCTTTTAAAATTATCAGCTCTAATTTTATCCATTTTTAAAATATAATATTTGAATTTTGTGGTAACATTGGAATACAGCAAAAACATTTTACTGAACAAATTATTTTTTTATTGCTTTGTTGTCTGTCATCTTTTCGCTTTAAGTTTTGTTTAATAAAGTTTTGTTTATTAAAGTTTTGTTTAATAAAGTTTTGCTTAAATTTTCGCTTAAAGTTTTTAGCTCTTCTAAAAAAATTTTGTCATTTTCTTCATTAGAAATTTTACGATCATTAGAAATTTTGCCATCCTGTCTATTCTCATCATCAACTTTTTCTGACTGTAATTGAAATAATATTTGATTTACTTCATTAGCTATTTGATCAAATTTTTCAATCTCATCTAAGGTAATAACATTATCATCACATGCTCTTTGAAAGTAGTAATGTAGTTTATCATAGACTTCTTTAATATGTAAATGCTTAGTTTTTAATGATTTTCGTTTCTTAGTTATTAAAAAGATTTATCTAACATTGTAACAAGTGAAGTTGCAAAAACACCCGTACCTGTTAAAGCTGTAGCAACTACTGGAATTACTAAAACACCTGAAGATATAACAATTGCTAAAGCGCCCAAACTTATTGTTAAGAATATGCCAATTCCTTGTGTTACATTCTTAACTTTACTCCATCTCTTTCTTAATTTTTTATAATGCTCTAATCTTAATAATAATTGAGATTCCTTATCTTTCATATAACGTACTCTATCTTTGTGTTTTTCTTTATTCATTTTTTCAATGTCCATTAAAGTAGACTACGTTCATATGATAACGAAGGATATATTCTTGCGGTTTCTTCCACTTTTGTTTCTTCCATTTTTAAAGAAATATTTTTAGTCACATAAGTTTAGTTACTGAAGATTATTTGAGAGATATGATATTGAGCTGTTTAGTGCAAAGAGTGCTTGTAAGGCTGCACTAGTTGAACGTTTTAATTGCACATTAAAAAATCGCTTGTGGTGACATTTCACTGCCAACTTAACACAAAATTGGACAAAAGTTTTACAAGATGCGCTACATGCCTACAATCACTCTATTAATCGTTCTATTGGACTCAGACAAGCGGATATGAATGCTGACAAAGATGATAGAGTGCGTGAAACATTCCAACGCAAGCGTAATAATGCAAAAAGTGATGTGAAAATAGGTGATAAAGTTCGCATATCAAAAGTAGGGAGTGTTTTTGCCAAAGGTTATCTCCCGAATTGGACAGAATAAATTTTCACAGTTTCAAGTATCAATAAAAAAGACTCCCCAGCAACTTACAAGTTGAAAGATTTCGATAATGAAGAAATTGATGGTAGCTTTTGTCGTGATGAGACTGAGTTGGTCACTCAAAGTGAAACATATTTAGTAGAGAAAATCATTCGAAGTGAGAAACGACAAGGTGGATAATGGTGTCTTGTTAAATGGGTCAGTTATCCTTCAAGTATGAACTCTTGGATGCGTCGTGCAGACATCTTTCATCTACGCGATCGTCAGTGATTTATGCAAAGATATATCTTGTAATGTCAAGGTCTAAGTTATGAATCCGACTGCATCGTTTTATTCACGCCCCTCCTATCTAAGTGGCGTGGGTGCAATTTACAGCGGCACCCGCCGTCAACGTGGAGGTAGCATATTTGGTGCGCTGAAATCTGTTGTAGCGCCTCTGTTATCTACTGTCGGAAGATCTTTAAAACGAACTTTTTTTCAATAATGCTGTTGGCTTTGCTGGTGATGTTGCTAATGATATTACCAGTGGTTTACCATTACTTCTAGAAGGTGAATGGGAAGTAGGTGTTTCCAGCATGTGTTATGATAGTAATATTCAGAATTGG
>CAJQUW010000107.1:0-117475 GCA_907163375.1 Prostheceraeus crozeri | reverse complement strand
TTTTTTTTTTTTTTTTTTTTTTTTTTTTTTTTTTTTTTTTTTTTTTTTTTTTTTTTTTTTTTTTTTTTTTTTTTTTTTTTTTTTTTTTTTTTTTTTTTTTTTTTTTTTTTTTTTTTTTTTTTTTTTTTTTTTTTTTTTTTTTTTTTTTTTTTTTTTTTTTTTTTTTTTTTTTTTTTTTTTTTTTTTTTTTTTGTTTTTTTTTTTTTTTTTTTTTTTTTTTTTTTTTTTTTTTTTTTTTTTTTTTTTTTTTTTTTTTTTTTTTTTTTTTTTTTTTTTTTTTTTTTTTTTTTTTTTTTTTTTTTTTTTTTTTTTTTTTTTTTTTTTTTTTTTTTTTTTTTTTTTTTTTTTTTTTTTTTTTTTTTTTTTTTTTTTTTTTTTTTTTTTTTTTTTTTTTTTTTTTTTTTTTTTTTTTTTTTTTTTTTTTTTTTTTTTTTTTTTTTTTTTTTTTTTTTTTTTTTTTTTTTTTTTTTTTTTTTTTTTTTTTTTTTTTTTTTTTTTTTTTTTTTTTTTTTTTTTTTTTTTTTTTTTTTTTTTTTTTTTTTTTTTTTTTTTTTTTTTTTTTTTTTTTTTTTTTTTTTTTTTTTTTTTTTTTTTTTTTTTTTTTTTTTTTTTTTTTTTTTTTTTTTTTTTTTTTTTTTTTTTTTTTTTTTTTTTTTTTTTTTTTTTTTTTTTTTTTTTTTTTTTTTTTTTTTTTTTTTTTTTTTTTTTTTTTTTTTTTTTTTTTTTTTTTTTTTTTTTTTTTTTTTTTTTTTTTTTTTTTTTTTTTTTTTTTTTTTTTTTTTTTTTTTTTTTTTTTTTTTTTTTTTTTTTTTTTTTTTTTTTTTTTTTTTTTTTTTTTTTTTTTTTTTTTTTTTTTTTTTTTTTTTTTTTTTTTTTTTTTTTTTTTTTTTTTTTTTTTTTTTTTTTTTTTTTTTTTTTTTTTTTTTTTTTTTTTTTTTTTTTTTTTTTTTTTTTTTTTTTTTTTTTTTTTTTTTTTTTTTTTTTTTTTTTTTTTTTTTTTTTTTTTTTTTTTTTTTTTTTTTTTTTTTTTTTTTTTTTTTTTTTTTTTTTTTTTTTTTTTTTTTTTTTTTTTTTTTTTTTTTTTTTTTTTTTTTTTTTTTTTTTTTTTTTTTTTTTTTTTTTTTTTTTTTTTTTTTTTTTTTTTTTTTTTTTTTTTTTTTTTTTTTTTTTTTTTTTTTTTTTTTTTTTTTTTTTTTTTTTTTTTTTTTTTTTTTTTTTTTTTTTTTTTTTTTTTTTTTTTTTTTTTTTTTTTTTTTTTTTTTTTTTTTTTTTTTTTTTTTTTTTTTTTTTTTTTTTTTTTTTTTTTTTTTTTTTTTTTTTTTTTTTTTTTTTTTTTTTTTTTTTTTTTTTTTTTTTTTTTTTTTTTTTTTTTTTTTTTTTTTTTTTTTTTTTTTTTTTTTTTTTTTTTTTTTTTTTTTTTTTTTTTTTTTTTTTTTTTTTTTTTTTTTTTTTTTTTTTTTTTTTTTTTTTTTTTTTTTTTTTTTTTTTTTTTTTTTTTTTTTTTTTTTTTTTTTTTTTTTTTTTTTTTTTTTTTTTTTTTTTTTTTTTTTTTTTTTTTTTTTTTTTTTTTTTTTTTTTTTTTTTTTTTTTTTTTTTTTTTTTTTTTTTTTTTTTTTTTTTTTTTTTTTTTTTTTTTTTTTTTTTTTTTTTTTTTTTTTTTTTTTTTTTTTTTTTTTTTTTTTTTTTTTTTTTTTTTTTTTTTTTTTTTTTTTTTTTTTTTTTTTTTTTTTTTTTTTTTTTTTTTTTTTTTTTTTTTTTTTTTTTTTTTTTTTTTTTTTTTTTTTTTTTTTTTTTTTTTTTTTTTTTTTTTTTTTTTTTTTTTTTTTTTTTTTTTTTTTTTTTTTTTTTTTTTTTTTTTTTTTTTTTTTTTTTTTTTTTTTTTTTTTTTTTTTTTTTTTTTTTTTTTTTTTTTTTTTTTTTTTTTTTTTTTTTTTTTTTTTTTTTTTTTTTTTTTTTTTTTTTTTTTTTTTTTTTTTTTTTTTTTTTTTTTTTTTTTTTTTTTTTTTTTTTTTTTTTTTTTTTTTTTTTTTTTTTTTTTTTTTTTTTTTTTTTTTTTTTTTTTTTTTTTTTTTTTTTTTTTTTTTTTTTTTTTTTTTTTTTTTTTTTTTTTTTTTTTTTTTTTTTTTTTTTTTTTTTTTTTTTTTTTTTTTTTTTTTTTTTTTTTTTTTTTTTTTTTTTTTTTTTTTTTTTTTTTTTTTTTTTTTTTTTTTTTTTTTTTTTTTTTTTTTTTTTTTTTTTTTTTTTTTTTTTTTTTTTTTTTTTTTTTTTTTTTTTTTTTTTTTTTTTTTTTTTTTTTTTTTTTTTTTTTTTTTTTTTTTTTTTTTTTTTTTTTTTTTTTTTTTTTTTTTTTTTTTTTTTTTTTTTTTTTTTTTTTTTTTTTTTTTTTTTTTTTTTTTTTTTTTTTTTTTTTTTTTTTTTTTTTTTTTTTTTTTTTTTTTTTTTTTTTTTTTTTTTTTTTTTTTTTTTTTTTTTTTTTTTTTTTTTTTTTTTTTTTTTTTTTTTTTTTTTTTTTTTTTTTTTTTTTTTTTTTTTTTTTTTTTTTTTTTTTTTTTTTTTTTTTTTTTTTTTTTTTTTTTTTTTTTTTTTTTTTTTTTTTTTTTTTTTTTTTTTTTTTTTTTTTTTTTTTTTTTTTTTTTTTTTTTTTTTTTTTTTTTTTTTTTTTTTTTTTTTTTTTTTTTTTTTTTTTTTTTTTTTTTTTTTTTTTTTTTTTTTTTTTTTTTTTTTTTTTTTTTTTTTTTTTTTTTTTTTTTTTTTTTTTTTTTTTTTTTTTTTTTTTTTTTTTTTTTTTTTTTTTTTTTTTTTTTTTTTTTTTTTTTTTTTTTTTTTTTTTTTTTTTTTTTTTTTTTTTTTTTTTTTTTTGTTTTTTTTTTTTTTTTTTTTTTTTTTTTTTTTTTTTTTTTTTTTTTTTTTTTTTTTTTTTTTTTTTTTTTTTTTTTTTTTTTTTTTTTTTTTTTTTTTTTTTTTTTTTTTTTTTTTTTTTTTTTTTTTTTTTTTTTTTTTTTTTTTTTTTTTTTTTTTTTTTTTTTTTTTTTTTTTTTTTTTTTTTTTTTTTTTTTTTTTTTTTTTTTTTTTTTTTTTTTTTTTTTTTTTTTTTTTTTTTTTTTTTTTTTTTTTTTTTTTTTTTTTTTTTTTTTTTTTTTTTTTTTTTTTTTTTTTTTTTTTTTTTTTTTTTTTTTTTTTTTTTTTTTTTTTTTTTTTTTTTTTTTTTTTTTTTTTTTTTTTTTTTTTTTTTTTTTTTTTTTTTTTTTTTTTTTTTTTTTTTTTTTTTTTTTTTTTTTTTTTTTTTTTTTTTTTTTTTTGTTTTTTTTTTTTTTTTTTTTTTTTTTTTTTTTTTTTTTTTTTTTTTTTTTTTTTTTTTTTTTTTTTTTTTTTTTTTTTTTTTTTTTTTTTTTTTTTTTTTTTTTTTTTTTTTTTTTTTTTTTTTTTTTTTTTTTTTTTTTTTTTTTTTTTTTTTTTTTTTTTTTTTTTTTTTTTTTTTTTTTTTTTTTTTTTTTTTTTTTTTTTTTTTTTTTTTTTTTTTTTTTTTTTTTTTTTTTTTTTTTTTTTTTTTTTTTTTTTTTTTTTTTTTTTTTTTTTTTTTTTTTTTTTTTTTTTTTTTTTTTTTTTTTTTTTTTTTTTTTTTTTTTTTTTTTTTTTTTTTTTTTTTTTTTTTTTTTTTTTTTTTTTTTTTTTTTTTTTTTTTTTTTTTTTTTTTTTTTTTTTTTTTTTTTTTTTTTTTTTTTTTTTTTTTTTTTTTTTTTTTTTTTTTTTTTTTTTTTTTTTTTTTTTTTTTTTTTTTTTTTTTTTTTTTTTTTTTTTTTTTTTTTTTTTTTTTTTTTTTTTTTTTTTTTTTTTTTTTTTTTTTTTTTTTTTTTTTTTTTTTTTTTTTTTTTTTTTTTTTTTTTTTTTTTTTTTTTTTTTTTTTTTTTTTTTTTTTTTTTTTTTTTTTTTTTTTTTTTTTTTTTTTTTTTTTTTTTTTTTTTTTTTTTTTTTTTTTTTTTTTTTTTTTTTTTTTTTTTTTTTTTTTTTTTTTTTTTTTTTTTTTTTTTTTTTTTTTTTTTTTTTTTTTTTTTTTTTTTTTTTTTTTTTTTTTTTTTTTTTTTTTTTTTTTTTTTTTTTTTTTTTTTTTTTTTTTTTTTTTTTTTTTTTTTTTTTTTTTTTTTTTTTTTTTTTTTTTTTTTTTTTTTTTTTTTTTTTTTTTTTTTTTTTTTTTTTTTTTTTTTTTTTTTTTTTTTTTTTTTTTTTTTTTTTTTTTTTTTTTTTTTTTTTTTTTTTTTTTTTTTTTTTTTTTTTTTTTTTTTTTTTTTTTTTTTTTTTTTTTTTTTTTTTTTTTTTTTTTTTTTTTTTTTTTTTTTTTTTTTTTTTTTTTTTTTTTTTTTTTTTTTTTTTTTTTTTTTTTTTTTTTTTTTTTTTTTTTTTTTTTTTTTTTTTTTTTTTTTTTTTTTTTTTTTTTTTTTTTTTTTTTTTTTTTTTTTTTTTTTTTTTTTTTTTTTTTTTTTTTTTTTTTTTTTTTTTTTTTTTTTTTTTTTTTTTTTTTTTTCTATCATGTCTTGGCCCTAGGTGGCCCTTAAGAGAGCCGATGGTTCGTTCTCGGGAGTGAATTGATGGGGTGGTGAAGGCGGGCAAAGATCTGCAATGAAAATGATATGTATTAGAATAGGATATACTATCTTATTTACTTTTCACTTACCGAGTTAGCCATCCTTTGGCAGTCTCGCGCGCTTCCGAATAGAAAATTTGTGCAAGTGACCGCGCATTCGTAGGCTGGCATGCAAACATTTCTTGGTCGGATGGCCGTTGTAACAAATTATTGACTCGTCTAAATTCTGGTTTACGAGTACTTCGCCGGCCAAATGATTATCCCGAATAGGGATGTGAAACTCAAACAAACGATCCTCATTCACACGTTCCCACTCATCCCTCATGCGCTCCAACTTCTCATACGCCTGCCTCTCATCACCCCGCCGAGCCACAGTCCTCTCCAACTCAACATTTCTCGCTCTCAACACACTCATCTCCTTCATCATCTCCTCAAACTTCGCTTCTGCATCTCTCATTCTTCTCTCCGCAGCACTCGCCCTCTTCTCACACTCATCATTCTTCTCTTCCAACTCTCGCGTCTTTTTCTTCAAATCAGTCACACTACGCCTCATTCTAATATTTTCATCCGCTACCTCCTTCGACTTCAGTTCCTTCTTTTTCAACTCATCCAACTCCTTCACAACTTCATCCTTCACTTTCTTCAAACTCTCATACTTATTAACCAACAAATCATGCGCCATCTGCTGCGAAACATGCCTCTTCTCTTCATCCTTCAACCACCTCGCCGACTGGACACGAATCCCACCACTCTTCACTTTTGGGGAAGATGAGCTCTTCGGGGGGTCGGTGATGACAATGTTTGACACCTCCGACGACGAAGAGCTCAACTTCCTCACACGCTTCCTCACACGCTCCCTATCTGAATCCACATCATCCTCATCATCACTCTCAAGCACTCTCTTTCGCTCAATCTCACCCTCCAACGACGCAACCGCTCTCGCCAACTCATCATTCTCAACAACATTCTCAACAACATTCTCAGCCTTACCCTCTCGCTCGGTCGCCAACATTCGCTCCCTCTCTTCCACAATCAACTGCGTAAATCTCAAATCAGTCACTAAACCACCACTACAGTCAGCATGGACTCTGTAAAAACGCGCCTCATCCTCATCACCCTTCAGCACTCTGCACTTCACACACGCAACCCTATTCAAGATAATCATGTGGCCGGTGCCCGCCTTCTTCACATGCGCCTTGGCGTCCGCACTGCGATTAATTCGCCCACATGAGCACATTTTGATGTGATATTTACGATTCTTATCGTTTGCCATGCCTGATTTATTGTTAACTGTAAGATAATGAAATTTGTATAAGTTTGGAATCATGTAGTACAGTCATATTCCTAAAGAGTGTAGTGAGTGGTACTCGATCCCGTCGACAGCCCGAAGGCCTTGTACTGATCACTAGGGAAGTGAGAGATCTTCCCCGATACCCGCTCTTTACAGCTGAAGACATCATTGTCACTGCCCCGAAGTGGTAACAGGAACGCCGAGTCAAAGGTAGTGATCAGTAGCTGGGATCTAACCCCTCAAAGCTGCCTTAGACTTAGTTAAATTTCAAATCTGATAGCAGATTTGAGCTCAGGATACTTGAAAACCTTAGTCTATATGTTAAAACTTTGAAAAAAGTGAAAATTAAGAATTTTTAAAAAATTCCGCATTTTACTACTCATACTACTTTTAAAAAATTTTATCAGTAGTAAAGACACTATCAAACTCTATCATACAAACTTTGAAGTAAGAAGATAGCTTGCCTACTTCAAAAGATAGAGTCCTTTGAAACACCCGATATCGGGAGCTCAGAGCGACGACCGTCGCTTACCTCGTCTTTCGATGAAGCGATCAGACTTACGTTGTCGGGGGTTTATATATGCTCGGAAGAAAACTTAAAATGGCTCTATCTCCGAAAGTATTCATCGTAGCGACATGCAGTTTGTTGCAAACGATTCGTCTCATCATTCTCTATCATATGACACCTGAACCATTCTCATATGACCACGGGAAGTCGGTCCGTCAGCACATGTCCATGTAACATGCCACAAGTGAAAAAATTCCTAAGTATGAGAGCTCCAGTGTGGTGAAAATTTTGAAAAATTTAAAACTTCCGAATTTCGACCTGGGACCTTTACCAAAACATTTTTCATCAAATTTCACTGACTCCCCCCTCCCCCCCTCGTTCAGAGAAATTTGATGAAAAATGTTTTGGTGAAGGTCCCAGGTCGAAATTCCACACTTTGGAAAATTTTCAAAATTTTACCCATACAAAGCCACTCTGACACTTAGGATTTTTTCAGGTGAGCGAGCTCCGACCTAAAATTTTGTAACCGCTCTAACTTTTGAACGAAGACAGATATGAACAAGCCGTTTCTTTCACTGAATTTGTCTCACTCTTAGCTTTCAAAAGAGCTATAGCACGACAAAATCCGTCCACTAGAAGCCAAGATCGAAGCTAGCTCTCCCGAGGGGGGAGGTCAGTGAAATTTGATGAAAAATGTTTTGGTGACGGTCCCAGGTCGAAATTCCACACTTTGGAAAATTGTCAAAATTTTACCCATACAAAGCCACTCTGACACTTAGGATTTTTTCAGGTGAGCGAGCTCCGACCTAAAATCTTGTAACCGCTCTAACTTTTGAACGGCTGGTCCGATTGACTCGCAACAAAAAATGTTGTCGAGCAGTTTTTTCTCCTCTTTCGAATGCAACTCGAACGAACAAAATCCGTTCACTAGAACCAAATTTAGAAGATTGCTGTCGGGGGGGGGGTGAGGTCAGTGAAATTTGATGAAAAATGTTTTGGTGACGGTCCGAGGTCGAAATTCCACACTTTGGAAAATTTTCAAAATTTTACCCATACAAAGCCACTCTGACACTTAGGATTTTTTCAGGTGAGCGAGCTCCGACCTAAAATCTTGTAACCGCTCTAACTTTTGAACGGCTGGTCCGATTGACTCGCAACAAAAAATGTTGTCGAGCAGTTTTTTTTTCCTCTTTCCAATTCAACTCGAACGAACAAAATCCGTTCACTAGAACCAAAGTTAGAAGATTGCTGTCGGGGGGGGGGTGAGTGAAATTTGATGAAAAATGTTTTGGTGACGGTCCCAGGTCGAAATTCCACACTTTGGAAAATTTTCAAAATTTTACCCATACAAAGCCACTCTGACACTTAGGATTTTTTCAGGTGAGCGAGCTCCGACCTAAAATCTTGTAACCGCTCTAACTTTTGAACGGCTGGTCCGATTGACTCGCAACAAAAAATGTTGTCGAGCAGTTTTTTCTCCTCTTTCGAATGCAACTCGAACGAACAAAATCCGTTCACTAGAACCAAAGTTAGAAGATTGCTGTCGGGGGGGGGGTGGAGGTCAGTGAAATTTGATGAAAAATGTTTTGGTGACGGTCCCAGGTCGAAATTCCACACTTTGGAAAATTTTCAAAATTTTACCCATACAAAGCCACTCTGACACTTAGGATTTTTTCAGGTGAGCGAGCTCCGACCTAAAATCTTGTAACCGCTCTAACTTTTGAACGGCTGGTCCGATTGACTCGCAACAAAAAATGTTGTCGAGCAGTTTTTTCTCCTCTTTCGAATGCAACTCGAACGAACAAAATCCGTTCACTAGAACCAAATTTAGAAGATTGCTGTCGGGGGGGGGGGGTGAGGTCAGTGAAATTTGATGAAAAATGTTTTGGTGACGGTCCCAGGTCGAAATTCCACACTTTGGAAAATTTTCAAAATTTTACCCATACAAAGCCACTCTGACACTTAGGATTTTTTCAGGTGAGCGAGCTCCGACCTAAAATCTTGTAACCGCTCTAACTTTTGAACGGCTGGTCCGATTGACTCGCAACAAAAAATGTTGTCGAGCAGTTTTTTTCTCCTCTTTCCAATTCAACTCGAACGAACAAAATCCGTTCACTAGAACCAAAGTTAGAAGATTGCTGTCGGGGGGGGGGTGAGGTCAGTGAAATTTGATGAAAAATGTTTTGGTGACGGTCCCAGGTCGAAATTCCACACTTTGGAAAATTTTCAAAATTTTACCCATACAAAGCCACTCTGACACTTAGGATTTTTTCAGGTGAGCTACGACAGTCTACCCTCCCAACCTGGCCGGCACACCACGCCAACCTAGACACCACATCACCGCGCGCTATACGACGGTCGGCCAGAGGGGGGGGACGTCAGACCCGAAGCACCACGGCGGTCGACCACGACACTCTGCCGGTCCAGAGGGGGGGGACGTCAGCGACGGCGGACATCTTGCGCTATCCAGAAGTGGAGTTTTACTTACTACTTAGGTATCATGATCAAGTTCAAGAAAATACTCCTATTAGTCCAGAGAAAGTTCACTAAACCTTGTTTTGTTTGATAACAGATGCTTTATTGTTGATTATGCTTAAATGGGTCATTTAGAGCATATTTCAGTCGGGTGCCAGGCTAGCACCTTTGGGCAAAATTTTTTATTGCCCTATTTTCAAAATGACCGACCATGCGCTTAAGATATACAAGGGAAAATTCTCTAATTCACCCTGTGAATAGATTTGAAGGCGGGAGTTAATATAGCGGCAACGATATCAATCTTATTCAGTCCAAAAGTTCATGAGAAACCCGAATTTCAGGTGCTCATATTCGTCAGACCTCCCTGTTTGCCGTGAGAGCCGAATATTTGCATCATACTACTCATAAAATATGAAAATGCGATTTCAAAGCTGCTAATAGATATCCATCTCAAGAGCACTTTTGCTACGCCAATAGGACGATGATACATTCTAAAAGACATAAAACTGCATTTTTACTTTGCATTTCTAGTTTTGCATGCAAACTAAGAACATCTATTTGAAACAAAAGAGTAGCATTATTTACCTTGGAAGAATCACTCATATATAGCCTAATATAAAGACCATCGAGTGTGGAGAACCACCAGTGTTTCGCGCTCACTGATCATTGTTCTCATCAAATTCTTCATCATCTTCTGGTATTGACAATGTTACAATTCTTGTCTGAGGATTCATGCAGCCCGCCATCTTTCGCAATCTTGAGCACAGTTCCCTTCCGCACACTCCATAGAGCAGCCACGGTGTCACAACCTGACAGCACATGCGCAGGTAAGAGGTCTTCAATGGTGTGTCCGTGCTTTTCCACCGTTGCCTTTTTGTCAGCATTTGTCCTTCCTGCAATTGTTCCAACCATGGCCAGATCACATTTCAGCCGCTTTGCCTTATAAAAATGCAAGAGCAATACGAATACATCAGTATCATCTGAAACCACCCGCATGCTACTGGTCCCACGGCAGGCCAGGTGAACAACTTGTTGTACGATGATGAATACACGTGAATATATCAGTGAGGGATCGCACATGGGTACACAATTAATGTTGATCTGTTTGCTCTGTTCTGTCATTGTTGCTGCAGGTTTTGTCAGGGCCTTGTGGAAGCTTCCAGGCCAGCCATCCTCACAGCTCTTCATCTACTGCTCTCCTAATTCCACTGACCTGTCCACATTAACTGAAGATGAAGTTATCCTGCCCATGACAATGTTTATAAGGCTATCGGATTGATGGTTTTCTGGATTCAACGGATCTGTACATGATGTCAGCTTGTTCCTGATCTTCTGTCTACTCGTATCTGCGGCATCAAAAAGTATTCTCGAATTGCCCTCTTCCTTGTGGGTTGTGACGGTAGTCTGCTTGCCTGGGTCAGATAACGACATCACATCCTTTCTCAGTTGGGCACACAGATGAAGGTAGACATCCTCACATCCTCACCGTAGACGGCTGCATCGTTATGCCGACCAAACCTCCAGGACTGTGATCATGCCTGATGAAGGCACTCTCTATGAAGAGATCAGAGCACAAACCATTCCATATACCACTCTGGTGACGCATGACAAGGTGGCCTTTGATGAATTCATCTTGCACAAGCCGAGGAAGCCTTGACATGCAGTAGAGGTAGTACAGACAATACCTGTGGGAGAAAAGCCTAATGCAAAACAAGAATATTAGTCATGACAGAAGAGACTTACTTGGCATAGTTGAAATGTCCCGATGCAAAGAAGTACGGCATCATCATCTTGGTGGTAATGCTCATTTAAATGTATGATATTCAGGACGACTGGTAAGTTAACGTGATGAATGACTTCAGCCAAACTGACAAAATCGTAGCTCATTTGGCTTAAATACATAAAAGGTAACAAGTTCCTACAGAAACTTCTGAAAAATATGAAATGCAACATAAGGGCACCTGAAATTCCTATTTCTTATGAAATCTTGTACTAGAAAATGTGCTCTTGAGATGGATATCTATTAGCAGCTTTGAAATCGCATTGTCATATTTTATGAGTAGTATGATGCAAATATTCGGCTCTCACGGCAAACAGGGAGGTCTGACGAATATGAGCACCTGAAATTCGGGTTTCTCATGAACTTTTGGACTGAATAAGATTGATATCGTTGCCGCTATATTAACTCCCGCCTTCAAATCTATTCACAGGGTGAATTAGAGAATTTTCCCTTGTATATCTTAAGCGCATGGTCGGTCATTTTGAAAATAGGGCAATAAAAAATTTTGCCCAAAGGTGCTAGCCTGGCACCCGACTGAAATATGCTCTAAATGACCCATTTAAGCATAATCAACAATAAAGCATCTGTTATCAAACAAAACAAGGTCAATCAACAAAACGCATTTTGACACTGGACTACAATGATAAGACTGTATTAAAATAAGGCACTTGCATCGAAGCTAATGTACTATTAGTAAAATACTATTCTTTCTTCTGTATTGCTATCATGATCAGTCAATTCCGTGGTGATTTCTTCGAAACTGTAACAATTTGCATATCTCACATTCGGCACTGGGTCACAACTCGAGTTCATTTAATGAAATCGAAACTGTGTGGACATTAGAGATCTAATTAATGCTGAGTTGATCCTTTACCTAATATAATTACTCTATGCAGAGAATGTTGTTGCGAGAATGCCTCAAAGGAAAAGTCAGCTCTAGCAAATGAATCGGAAAAAAAGATTTTTTAGCAAGTTGTGATTATATATTTTGTAGATTTGGATAGTCTCGCTTGTCAACACAACAATAGCGAGAGATTCCCGCACTCTCAGCAAATAATAAATGCTCTCAACAAATGCTATATGAATATAATGTAGATTTCGTGATGAAAAATCTCACAGAGGCCTAGTAGTTGACAGAGAGTATCTGAACCTGATAAAAACATTCATCAATGAGTATTTTCATTGCTCTTACGAAATGAAGAACTGCAGTTAATTCTTAGGTAGTTCTAATTATGCTTTTTATTTATAGCAGATCTTGAACACAATTTAATTGCTGTCAAAAGTTTACATTTCGCGAACTCGATCAGTTACTCGTCAACTCTTGGATGAATTTCAGCGATGACGGCACAATAATAAACGAAGATAAGAAATGACGTTTAAGAAAGTAAGACGCAGTAAGGGTCATTTCATCTTGCCGAGAGTTGTCTACAAGAAAACCGGATTCGACTAAGTAAATCACTCGCTTGGAAGGGACCAATCAATCCAACCAATAAGACAACCTATGTTTCATGTTAGGGGTCGAAAAAATGGTGCAACTCAGCTTGTCTTTTGATTTTTCAAATTCAAAATGTAATTTACCGTAAAATCTGTAATAGACCGCCACTTCCTATATTTAAGAAGAGCAGTTTCTAATTAATGCCTGTATTGCAAATTGTCATGTTTCAAGATTCATTCAAGATGTTTTCCTGCTCAGACAAGGCAAATGAGTATTCAAAAGTTCATATAAACTAAGGCAAGTTCAACACTTTCTTCTATTTGCTTCTAGAATTATTCCGATATCTGGTTTAGGGCGAGATAGCTCATGTCATGTATTGATTCCACACCTTATCGCATAAGTGAACTAACTCCATTTCTTAATTTGCAAATTGCGATCAATTAGTTGCTGAGTTAGGCGCAGATCTGACAGCCAAAAAAGGTGCTCAGTCCTGCTTATCGATAAACAATACCGAAATTCAATTTTGAAAAACTTAAAAGATTAAAAAATGACGAGAAATTTGTTAAGCACATTACAGAGATATTCCAATCAGACATAGGTCAAAATTGAAATCTAAATTCAAAAATCGGCTGAGAGACATGTTGATAGTCTCCTGACGTCAAAGCAGTCAGGTTTGAAACGTCAAAAACCTCAATGTTTCCACAAGTCGAATCAGCAAAACTCCCCAAATTTTGGTCGAGGTTTATAATTTTAAGTGAAAAAGTAAAGCACGCTTCAGACGGACCTTCGGCGTCCTGTGCCTTCTATCGGTCGATGGTAACGATTATAAAGTTTGCTGAAATCCTATCTCAAAGTTTGTATGTTGTTTTAAGTAAAACAGTACAATATGCTGAGCAAATTTGAGAATGATTCCTAAATAAGGATCATGTAGGTTCGTGGTGTGAACAAAGTCTTATGGTTTCAGGAAACTTTACCAGTCAGCAATTTAGATTGGTGAGGAAGACTATCATAACACCGGTACTGGTCAAAATTTGATCCTGCTGCTGCCAAAAGTGCCCGATTTGGTACTTTAGCTATCAACCATTGTAAATGGTTCTTTTAATTAATTTTTTAACAATTCATTGCATGCTAGATATTTTGCATGCCACTTTGCTAGCGTCATGTGCCATTTCATTTCCTTTCTTTCTTCGATATTGTTCTCGATATTTTTCTGGGGTTCACAAAATCTGTAAAGCAGTGAACCAATGAAGCAAACATATAGATAAATAATGAAATCAAATAATGAAGCAATAATAGTAGGATTTAGGCCTGAATGAGAATATTCAGAGTGCTTTGTAGTAGATTATGATGACATAATCCTTTAGTTTCTTTTGGATCGATTCAGCAACAAAAGGCGTATATTTATGCAAGGCGTAATGTAAGTAACATGATGTAATATTGTTTGCATTTTCTCAGCCACCAACTGTATGTCACATAGACAAATATATAAAGAGGTGCTCTCTCTTGACCTAGCACAGATAGGCGTGGTATATCAGAAATGCGATTATATTATCAACTGAATAATGTTGATTTGCAGATGAGTATCAATATTTATATATTATTCAAGTGTGGATATTGTAAACATTTGAATTCAAGAGATAGGACAGTGGCCTAACTGCTTTTCAGTTAAATTCTTGTAAAAAATCTCATACTGATGCTTCATAAAAATCTTGTAAGCATTTTGGAAAATGGGCCTAGATTGTTAATTCCCCTATAGAACTACGAGAGGAAATTCTTGCATGAGGTCATTTTTCTTGTGGAAAAAAATCAAAAGTCACTCTTTTGTTATGGCGACGTTGTGATTTCGAAATAAAGCAAGAAAGCGTCTGGCATTTCGGGGACTTAATCATGCAAAAGTCGCTTTTACCGTGAATAGTCAGAGTACATAATGATTATATTGTATATTTATTCATTCTTTGATTGTCTGCAATAGGTCATATATATCATTTTTGGTAGGCTTATATTAAAAGTCGAAAATATCGATTTAATCGCATATATAATCATTTTGAAGAAAGATTGATTTAACCTAATTCAAATTATGAGGCAATACTATCGATAAATCTTTCCGATAACTGCACTTTTGAGAATCCAAAACATTTTGTGCATTAAAGTACATGAAAAATATTCGAATTCCATGAATTGCACTAAGGGATTGCATTATTTGATCGCATTATTTTTGCCACGAGGAGGGCTGCTCCTGATTCCCGTGATTCGGGTACATGTGGGAAAGAATTCAACTTGAATGAGTGTATTCATGCTAGCCTCAACACCACGTGATTTGCAGTAATATTAATTAGATTCTGCTTTATTGACTTTTATACATCCACAAGTAAACGAAAATGGATATTCAGTCCAGTTTGGCCTGGGTCCAGCTGCTGAATGAGAATGATTACCCAGTAAGTAGGTTGTCACAATTTGACATTCAGTTCCAATACTAATGTCATTGTGATATTGATAATTTAAGCAATGAACATTTTAGATTCTGCTACTGATGATTACAGCCTCATGCAAAGACAAAGCATATAATATAAATTTCTGAAATCTCAAAACATGTAAGTTGTAGGCTAGATGGTAATACAGAACAGAATTGCCATTTGCATTAACAAGTGTCAGTAAATGATATGCAGGCCTGTTTGTGGGGCGGAATTTCCCGTTCCACTTTTATTGAAAGAAATTGGAATTTCCAAGGAATTCCCATCCAATAAAGCAAAAATTATTCCAACCCTTTTTAATTTTTTCATGCTGTTTGCATAAATCTGTCGTCTACTTGTGATTATTATTTTTATTTTTTGGATTTCATTTCAACTTGCTCTATTACAGTCCGGAAGCCAGAACGTGTTTCTGCAGGGAGCGAGGCCGAGAATGAGACTTTCACAGAATGATGTAAACCCTATGCCTACTATGAATCATCGCGTCTGCCGAGTTCTAGTTAGTTCTTGTCAGACGTAGTCACAAAAAAACCAGATGTCAATCCCATTGGACGCAAATTGAAACTTTTGCAGTGCTCAAAATATTCCGGAAAATTTTGAAAAAGCAATAACATAGATATCTACTATCGGCGAGTAACGCACAGCTGTGGACCTATATTTCTGACTATACAACGAATATAGAGAATTGTGAGATGACCAGAAAATAGCGCCTGTAGAGCCAAAAGGCCATGCTATTTTAAATACAATTTTAAGTGCGTATGCAAATTCTTGGCCGGGATAGCAATCGCAAAGATGCTGTGGTGTAGGTACGGACATCGCAATGCCTTTCACTCTACTACGAAGATCGTTTTAGCCTGAACAGTGAACGCTACCTTGGTTCAAGACTGTGGAACAGCTCAGCGAGCTGAAACGTGTAGTTCTGCTTTAAATGGCTTATAGAAGTGATAGCCTCAATCACCTGCACATATGCAACAAATAATCTTAGTAAGAGCCCAATTTTCCCTTTCTTTTCAGCATACTTACATTTTGCATTATAGCATTTTTGCTTGTAAATAGAATAATTAACACAGTGCAAATAGAATATTTTCTATTCAGGTCTGTTTCCATTTTTCAACTGAGGATACAACTCAATATTTAATTATCCTATTTACATTGTGTTAGGCCTACGTTGGCATAGGTCCACCAATAAGCGTCAATTTCGTGATTGACTATGTTTTATTTGTAAAAGCTTCATTCATCATCATGTAGATCATGTAATAATCCAAAATATCTTTTATGGACATGCGCAAACCACGGTCCATAAAGCCTACATGTACAATAACTATTTTAATTTTACTGCAATAAAGAATTCTACGCGTTTGAAACACTTCTTAAACTAGGTTATACTGTTTTTAAACACGTTGATGAATTTACATTTTTGAAAATATTCAATTATAAAAAACGGAAAATTTCCGGAATATTTTGAAAAAATGGAAAATTTTCCATTTTGCACACTGAGCTCTTGTCAAGAATGAAACTTTCCATGTTTTCGCTTATTAAGATAAAACACAAAGTCTAGAGCCATAATTTTTGACATGGAATGCCTTCAGGTCATTTCCTATTATGCGCATGTGTTAGTATCACGTTTCTGAAAGGAAATGTATGTGAGAATGTGGTTAAATTTTGATTAAATTGCTCAAAATGCTCGTGGAAGGTTTCTACCATGTCCAGGCAGGCAATGTGCACAGCATTTGCTTTCAGCTTGTCCAAAGATGCCGTTGCCTTGTTGAGAATTTCATTTAAAGCACTGGTCGTTGATTCTAGGAGACGAAAACCGTGCTGATTTTTGCCATATAATGCATATATATTTGCCATCTTTAATGGGATATCTGCTATTAACCTTGCTATTCAGCAGTTATAAAAACTGGCATTTAAAATGATGAGGAATATTGGATAAATGAAAAGAACCGACTATTGAATATGCGGTGAAGACAGACCTCACATTTAAGGAGATGTACGAGTAGTCGTTCAACACAAAGACACATGTAGATCTTTATTGGTTGAGCGCCAGGCTTGAGCAGTGATCAATATCAGGTCATTCGACTCAAATGAAGAAATAAGGGCTTCAAAGAAATGAATTTCATGTGCACTATTCCATGAATGCCACACTTTGAATTTCATTTTTTGTGTGATACATGTCTTTCTTTTATGTTTTTTTATTTACTGTCATTGCTGTCTTTCTTTTATGCAGCACTGTCCTGTAGATCCACACCGGAACTCCTCTATACTATATTCACCTTCTTCATCTTACGCCCCTTCGGGTTCCTCACCCCACTGACTCTCATGAACCTTCCCAAACGCATTCACTCGCACCCTCGCTGTCCGCAGCATCTTCACCCTCCATCATTTTCACACCCCTCCTGACGCACCCATTTCTGTCCCTCACCTCCGTACCCAACGAACGCTTGGGAAGGCCTTGGACACCATTCTAAACCACTTGTGTACCACCCTCAAGATGAGGGAACACAGCTTCCCCTCCAGGATGCTGATCTCCATTCTTCCCTTTCGTTCCCTTCCCCCAATCCTGCGCCTTGCATTGGGTACCATCACAGTCCCTCTCACCCTCCGTCTGACCGAAAGTTTCCGTCATCACTTCTACCAGGTTCGAAGAACAGAAAGCGTCCGTGATCGACACAAGTCAACTGCATCCCATGTTCCCTCTGCCAGCTACTGAGCCAGCAGTACTCAGGACTAAGCTCTTTCCCTTCAGGTACCACGACCTTCCGCGCAAAGGCAGCCAAGAGACGACGCATGACCCCGGCTGCTGTCGCTCGCCCCCACGGTCACATCCCTTTTTTTCCCTTTCCACAGACCTTCCCTCGCAATCACCACACCTCTACAACGCCCAGGTTTCCCGGTCCCCACGCACCATTCCACTGCATGTTCTATGCACGCGGCCCACACGCTTGCAACACCCAATCCCAAGAGTCCTGTGTCAGGGCCCTGTTGCAAACCATGCATCGGCCATACGACTCTCGCACTGGTTGTAGCATGGGTGTTTGCTGTTGCTGTTGCTGTTATGGATGGCCTACGGTCGTAGCGTCAATAGCCTCCACCACTTCCAATGCGCCAACGCTTCCCGAGGTCAGGAACAAATAAAAGAAGCATCATTACCAACATTCACATCCCAAACCAACCCCAAACTGACCCTCATTCCCTCCCGCGCCACACATTCTATGATGTGTTCCACGTCCCCTGCTCCACTTTCGCGCACCTCCTACACATCCCCGACCCTTCTAACCCTATCCTCTTCCGGTAGCTTCCCAGCTCCAAAGAGTGTCCCGTCCTCAACCGGGCTCTGCTCACCCTGTCCTCCCGAGACCATTGAGCCTCCACCGAACGATTTATGCCGCTGTCGTAAACCGACAGACAACGCTCGTGCTCCCATTCCCTGATCCGCTTCCAACACCGTTTGACCGTCGCAACTCAGCAAGGCGCCTCCCATTGTTGCTGTTGCATCCAGACCATCCAAATTATCATTCTGTTAACATTACTATAATTTCTTCTTCTGCTGCACCGCACGTCGAATTGTTTCTAGAATACATATAATTTTGATGCAATTTTTTCGTATTCCAAAAATTAGCAAATTAGATTTCATTGCTGTTCCAGGAGGGGAGTAGCCTTCGTCCATTCCTAGCATTGTTATTTATAAATGCATCATAAGCAAGTTTCTAACATGATAGACACGTGCAAAAATTCAATTATAATTTGCTTTGTGAAAATAGCACTACCATTACTACTTCCGACTTTTATAAGCAGCATGAACTTTTTGTACATAAATCTTGCCACCGTACATGTCGAAAGTGCATACACAAGTCACATTTATATCCTGTATCTATCGAAATGATCTCATGAGAGGAGTTATGGAGAAAGCAAGGAGTATTCCATATATTCTTTATTTGTAGATTTTTAAATTTTACAAGAGAAAAATGAGTGAAAAATGAATCACGGAGCTCGTTCTCAAACACATGTAATTTTCGTGTTTGTTAATTGCTTTACTCTGATATTTTAACGTAAGTTGTCTGACGTCTATATGTAGGTACATAAAAGATTTTAGCAATTGACTTTGGAAATGAAATTAGTTATGATCGAAGCGCTTTGTGAGCTTTGTCTGAGTAACAAATTTTGATCGATGAGGAATTGATTACATTGTGTCATCAAAGCCGTGCAATTCAATAATAATAATTGTATGAATCCTCGGAGCGTTTTCCAACCAATCCGTAGAATACAAGATTGCCACCTTCCTTTTGCTTCTGTATAGCTTTAGTCTTTTTCTTGCCAAATGTTGGAAGCTTTCGTCCAAAGTAGTGCATCAACCGAGCCTTTGGTTCTGAAAAAAAGTCAAGGAAGAATTAATTTCAATTTTATTATTTTTATAAAAGGAATATAAAGAATAGTCTAGATGAAATTCCTGCTAAATCCTGACATTTGCAAACAATCTCCAGACACTTTTATCTGACGTATGTGACCATAATTGCTGTGCGTATATTTCAGTTGCATTATAATGAGTAGAATCGCATGTGTAGTTATGATCACAATTTTTTGATTTTTATGTACGTGGCTTTGGCAATTCATTTAAAAAAATCATGCGCGGGGTTTGGATGACTTCATCGAAATACTTGAGGGGTGACGAGCAGTTGCAGACAGATGAAAGAATCCGACATTGCCAAAATTATTTGTTCCAATTGCAAATGAAATACGGCTTGCTTTTTAATAATTGACATTGCAAATTAATCGTTACGATTGCTATAAACTATATGATTTTGCAATAATTAATGATTTGATATTTCACATTTGTAATGCACATTTTCATTCATAGGATGACAACAAAACACAAGTGACAGATTATGAAATAGTATTAACGCGCGGATTGACTTTGCATGACTTCTCACAGAATGACCTTTATCAACCCTTAACAGGCCAACGTCTAAACCAACTTATTTAGACCAAGATTGGTCATTTTGACCGAACTTCAATATTTCCTATTTTAGTCGCTTGAATGATAGAAGCATTCTTCCATGTTGGTCTTTCTCACATCCTTGCATAAAAGCACTTCAGTTTACACAACGTCAGAAGCTTGCAATGACTTGAATTATCATTTTCGAAGCATTCGCATAAAAATGACAAAAAAGGATTTTCGAAGATATTGATGATCATTCACTACATGTAACCTTACTACATCGAGAGCATGCAATAGAT
This sequence comes from Prostheceraeus crozeri, assembly GCA_907163375.1. NCBI lineage: Eukaryota > Metazoa > Platyhelminthes > Polycladida > Euryleptidae > Prostheceraeus > Prostheceraeus crozeri. The sequence goes on along the minus strand of CAJQUW010000107.1, from coordinate 97,701 downwards.
ACAACTATGCCCTTTACCGCATGCAAGAGGTTTGCAGCATTTGGAGCACCGTTTGTGCATCCTATCTACATTCTTAACACCTCTGTCGGAAATCCTACTACACAGTGAGTTGAATAGATTTTGCTCATGTGTGCAATTTGCGGAGCTGTAGCTCTCAGATGCTCTCGTGACGTCTTCGTCCTCTGTGTATTTCTATAATTTTCAAACAGGTCTATGTCTCATTATTTTTGCCATCTTGCGCGACTTTATAACTATAGGCTGTGGTGAGAGCCATTGATTTCCCCTCTTCTTCACAAGCAATGTTGTATTAAAAGCGGAAGATTCATCGTCACTGGTCAAGTCGACGTCATCAATTGGAAGCTTTGTCAACGGTCGCACTATGTTGCAACAGGTTACCAGCTGAACTGTCTGTAGCTGACTCTTCCTCACTTTCACCAGCAGCTATTGCATTACCAAACAATCAATCTGCATCATCTGCACGAGCTTTTCTCACTCGACTTTGCCATGACTGTAATTGACTAACCAGCAGGTGAATGAAAAATAGTAAACATTCTGTAACAATCGGTCACATGCGCATTGATAAATAAGATCAATCAAAGATTGCATGACTGATTTGGTTACTCAAGACCGATATAATAAAAGTCACGGAGCGGCAAGTCCTGTTAAGGGCTAACTTACGTGTATTGTCTATTCCCTGAAGATTATAACATAAGTTGAGCACAATAACAAATTTTTGGGAATAGAGAGCTTGAATCACTTATACTGTTCATTATAGGAAGCCAAAAGTGTCGATGTATGCTTGTTACTGTATTCTTTTTTCAAAGAGATTACGAGGCCTTTCGGGCGTCTCAGACGCCCATCGTCAGGCAATTGAATGTAACCGCAGTGTCGTATACGCGCAGTACATGATTAACATTCGATCATATCACGCCATTCAACAGAGACAAATAGAATAAATCATTAGTAGAAAATAACAAAATAAGACACTACCTCTTAAAACATCAAATTAGTAGTAAGAAAATAAGTTAAAAGAAACGAAGGAAAGACGAAATCATTTACTCCACACATTCCCGACATGAAACTTGAGACCACAACGATTCCTTGATGATTCACTTCCTCCAAACTACCTCTCTGTCAACTATCTCCATCATAGTGAGATCCACATTGTGATGGTCTTCATGCACATGTCTTGCAATCTCAGACCTATCAACGTCTATTTGTTTCACTGCTCGAAGATGTTCTTTCTTGCGCTCCTCCATCGTGCGACCAGATTCTCCGACGTAGGACCAGGAGCAGTCTGGTCCTATCGTCTCTTCCTTAGCTTCTTGAGACCACCATTTTTTGCATTCCTGCTCAGTGAAACCATTCACTTTCAAAGAGTTGAAAACTTCCGCCTTCTCGTCATTGATGAGAGACTTGGAGCATACCTTGAGAAACCTTGGCAAAAAGGACTGCTTTGGTCTCTTCGATTGTGTTCCCCAGACTATGGTTGCGTTATGTGGATGACGCGTTAGCGACGTGGGATGACTCAAAAGGATCTCTTGATGATTTCGTGAGTTCCCTGAATTCATTGAGACCGTCTATACGCTTCACGGTGGAACGGGAAAAGGATGAAAGAATTCCTTTTCTAGACGTTCTCATCCACCGAGAGTCTGACAGTTTGAAATTCTCGATATACAGAAAGCCGACACACACTGGCCGCTACATCCACAGAAACTCGGCTCATCCAACGGCGGTTTTCAAAGGTGTGATCCGGTCATTATCTCATCGGGCTCTCAAGGTATTCTCCAAGTCTCTCATCAATGACGAGAAGGCGGAAGTTTTCAACTCTTTGAAAGTGAATGGTTTCACTGAGCAGGAATGCAAAAAATGGTGGTCTCAAGAAGCTAAGGAAGAGACGATTGAAGTTGAAAGCAAAACCATCAAAGGCTCGATTCCTTATGTTCCTTGTCTGTCAGAGAAGATACAAGGTATTCTGAAGACAGCTGGCATCCACGTCGGTATGAAACCCACAACCACTCTTCAACAGTTTTTGGTGAAGAAGAGACCGACTCGCGGATTGGAGCTTGGTGTAGTTTACAGGGTACCCTGCTCACAGCCAGACTGCTCCTGGTCCTACGTCGGAGAATCTGGTCGCACGATGGAGGAGCGCAAGAAAGAACATCTTCGAGCAGTGAAACAAATAGACGTTGATAGGTCTGAGATTGCAAGACATGTGCATGAAGACCATCACAATGTGGATCTCACTATGATGGAGATAGTTGACAGAGAGGTAGTTTGGAGGAAGTGAATCATCAAGGAATCGTTGTGGTCTCAAGTTTCATGTCGGGAATGTGTGGAGTAAATGATTTCGTCTTTCCTTCGTTTCTTTTAACTTATTTTCTTACTACTAGTTTGATGTTTTAAGAGGTAGTGTCTTATTTTGTTATTTTCTACTAATGATTTATTCTATTTGTCTCTGTTGAATGGCGTGATATGATCGAATGTTAATCATGTACTGCGCGTGTACGACACTGCGGTTACATTCAATTGCCTGACGATGGGCGGCTGAGACGCCCGAAAGGCCTCGTAATCTCTTTGAAAAAAAGAATACAGTAACAAGCATACATCGACGCTTTTGGCTTCCTATAACGAACAGTACAATAACAAATTTCTTATCTCCGTTTCCGATACTCATTCTCTAGTGAATGAAATACCATTTGTCTCCAAATACATTCATGAATTCGAATTCATAGTTGATAAAGCATGAAAGTGCATTGTTAATGAATTTCGATGCTCATCTTGTCCTCACAGAGGGTCAAAATTGTCGGATACCTATGTCGAAAGTCAGTCATTTCTCTGCATGAACATCTGGCAACCTGTGGCGTCAGGTTACAGTGCGGGGGTAGAGCAAGCCGCGAGGCGTCTTGATGCGGGTTGGATTTTCCTATCTCGTAGGCAAACCGCGCGTCATTTCAGAACTTTTCTCTGAAATTACTTGGACGCATGGTCCCGCGTGTCTTTGTGTGAGCAGCACCATAGGTTTGTTAAAGTTCTGAACGAAAATTCTGGAGCGCAAGACGCGCCGCGCAGCGTCTGGTGGTGTGAATGGACCTTAAGTCGCTGAAACACGCTCAATCGCAGTGATTTGATTGCAACTTCGATGTAATGATTGACCAAATTGCTAGCTATGGTGTGGTCGATTTAGGAGTCCATGTGATAAGACTGATCTATCTTTCCTAGTGTCATTCAGTCTTGGCAATTGGCAAAAATACTGTTTGCAAACCCTGTACTTCGAAACCCAGATAGATATCGATACAAGACCACGGACAAGCTTCGTACAAAAAAATAGAAAATTATGGACGTTTCGAATCTGCAACCGAATGTGGAGAGAATACCCATGTACATTGACAGAGAGCATTGTACATTTTGTCATTTATGTTTGATGTCCTGGTTTTATAGCGGACGGTTTGCAGACCACATCAGGTAAATTTTGAAAAAAATGCATCTAATCTATACATTAAGTCTCATCTTCTTTTTTTTCAATAAGTGAGACCGATTGTTCATGATTCTAATATGGTCTATGTTGCATGAATAGAATCAAGATTGTATTTGGATCAAGATTTTAGATCAAAACCTGACTTTCTTAGTCTTACATTGACAAATAATCGTTAGCTGCAAAAGGAATATCAAGGATGCAAACGAATAGCATCAAGTTGTGACAGAATATCATCAAGCTGTGACCGAACAGAGGTGTGAGTAAATATCGAAAAATCATGATTTTTTTACAATTACGATTATTGGGTTAAGTTATATTAAGACAGGTAGAGGAAAGAAGTCAACATGCAGGGCTGACCATCATCTGGAAGCTAAAAGATGCTGCTGGGAACAACAATTTTGATCATCGTCAATATATAAACGAATTTAATCGTCAAAATCGGTTGGATGTCGCTAAGTGTCGATTGGAGATATTGGAGACAATTAAAGTATTTATTAGCGCACTGGGTTTATCTTTGAAGAAATCGAGCGCTCAGGGACACGCTCACGACACAGATGACTGTCTTCATTTTGAACATATTTTATCAGATTCAGCTGCATATGAATTACATTTCAATGTATCTAATATTTGTTTGCATTTGTTATCAAAGCTTGCATTCTGCAGTCTCATCAGTTTCTGTATTTCGTCTGACAGAGTGAAGGATCATGAAAAATAAAGGTATCGAATAATGAGCAAAAACATCATTATTTCTTTGAGTTCAGAAATTTGAAATTCAAAAATTTTCCTGATGAAAACAATCGATGAAACAAAATGAAAATGAAGCGTCTGCCTGTCTGATTGATTATCCATGATCAGCATCACAATTTCGTTTCTATTCTGGTAACCTATCACGTTGACGAATGTTTCATTAAATCCAGGCAAATGTGATCGCGTTACGACACAAAGGAAATGAACATTAAAATGCTTTAAATCCAGATTTCATTCTCGGAAGGAACGATTCTGCGATAGAGATGTTTGGTCGGTCTTACAAAGGGCATTTTAACTGACTCTTTTAGAAGTAGCGAATTTTGAGATATTTCACTAGCTCAAATTGATTACAATACTCGCTGCTGGCGTCGCTTTATAATGGAGCATCAGCGACTGATAGGAAATTCTAAGAAGTATTTTTATCCATCTATGACAATGCTAGCGACAGCTGATTTAATATCATGTGAAGCGAAAATAGAAAGGTTAAAAGCATAACTTCTTTTAAAATAAGTATCTTTTATTATGAAACATGCATCTTTGATGCCTTGTGTCATTTTTTATAGATTTCAAAGATAATGACGTTTGATACAAAATTTACCAATAAACATTTGCCTTGAAAACATGTTATTCGTTCATAAGTTCTGCTGTTGTCCTCTATGACATGTTTTAAAATAATGTAATTGAAGAAGTTGTGCTGCCTTTGGTAATTGTTGCAATTATGATATAAACATGAGACACATATTACTTTCGAATGTCATGTTACTGGCGCTGTTAAAGGCTTTTCCACGCGTATTTCACACATTAAAACAGCTTTGAAGTATTATTACCATAATACTTCTTCTACATTAAAAGAAGAAAAGCAAAATTTTCCACATCTACTGAAGCTCGGTGTGAGTCGATTAATTCTTCCTTGAGATGGTCTTTCTCGACTTGCGTTTTGTAGAGGCAGGAGTAGTGATCACTAGCCTGATCGAAAGCATGTCTTCCAGATTCGATAGGTGATTGAACTTTCTGGCGAGGTTGCGAAATATTAGTGACCACCTGTGAACCTACCACTGGCCCTTTTGAGGGCCAATGGCTCTTCAGAACCACAGAAAGTAAAGATAATTATACTTCAACCTTCATTTTATTAGTCTGCCGAATTTGTACCTGTAATTGACAAAACTTCATTAAAGTCAGACAAAATTCAGGTCGTCCACTTTTTATGATCATCACTGTATTTCCTTTCATAGGCATAAATGTCAATCAAAGTGACTAATGGAATATATTTTTCTAACTTTGACGTTAAATGGAATGATTTTTTCCAATAAGTAATAAAATATTCGTTCAAAAAAACGCCTGGACAAATCAGGATCGTTCTTCCTGAAAGTCCACTTACATGCGGTATTACATGTTAGCTGCTCCATCAATTTCGTGGAATATTTAACACTAACCCTGCAAGAATTAGTGTTGCAGTGATCGCTTGTATTGCAATTAGTTACAAAATCAAATAATTGTGACATATCAAATCTTTGGTTTCAGAGAGATAAGTTTAAGTCCAGGACCACCGAATTCACGTCAAGGTTATGACCAGAAGGCTTATGGGCATGTGAATATAAACTTCCGGTCACGTACCCTTGATAGTTTGCCGTCAGACTCGAGCTGGTGAACACTGGCTAAGATTTTGCAAAGTGAAAAGGCCCGCAGGATTCCCATCGGCCGAAAAATGCACTGAGTCTAGGTTTAGTTATGCTGTCCTATGCACAAGTATGTTTATTTAGCATACCTGTATATGCTGTAATAATGAAGTGTGTCGATGAGACTATTTATTTGGGGGGAGGGGGTAGGACTTGAATGTAGGAAAATTTAATCAATTATCTGATTTATCTCGATTGAAGTATCTAAACGATTAGAAATCGTATATTGGTGCAATTGCTTCACTACATTCAAAAACTCCTGAATATGTGATTGAAGTCTATGTGTATGAAGTAATTGCAACCATATTTGAACTCTGCGAAAATATATGCTAATATAAAAATTGTAACTTCGTTATTGACGATTAATATAGCAGCAATTAGTGCTTAAACTGGTTTAAAAAGAATAAGATAAATGTATTTACTAGGAAACATTCTCAAGCAAAACATATTCATGTGATGAAGATATAATTTTCTTTCACTTAAAATATCAATTCATTTGATAGTAAATTGAGTTTGAAGCTCTCGCTTGTTTATCCGCTTATCGCGTGGTTTGGCCACTTAAATTCTATCATTAGAAAGAATGAAGATGTTTCTAAACACTATGAACGCTGTCAGAGATATTGAACCATTAGCATTACTGTAATCATTAAAACAAGTCTAAAGCTAAATCGCATTACTTGCTTGTTCTGTTTAACGGACATTGTCCTGTTGTTAAGTCTAACCTTATGCAGGTGTTGATAATATGCTTATTTCGCTACAATAGCTAGCTGGGAAGACAGAAATTATCAATTCTTTTGATATTAACGGACGAATGCTTGTTTCAAATTTTCCTACACGATGAGATGCTCCTGTGAATCCTTATCGCAAAAGATTCAATGGTATGAAGAAACACATTGGAAAACAAATCTCCGAAATGTACCCTTTAACCGCAAACTTTTTGACGAATTTTACCTTGAGAGTTCAATTCAGAATTCTCTGAGGATCTGTGCTGCAAAGCTAATTGTCCTGAATAACAATGAGTTTGGTTAAATCTACTGGTTAAGCATTGGCACATGTATTTATTCACTCATTCTCACTCATTTTACGCATAGCACAACAATGCCCGCCGCTATGCGCCAATAATGTGTTCCAGGAAAATCCTGCGTCAAAGGAATCAACGAATATCGGGGCAAGGAACCGGTAGGAAATTAAGGATTGTGCTCCCAACCTAGTGAAGCAGCTTTCTCTTTTAAAATCGGTATTTCAAACTTTTTCAATTAAAAGGAAAGTTATGATGCTAGATAGAACCAACTGTTATCCGATTTTATCACGAACAACATAACAGGCGCTGCTGTCTTGACTCTTAGTTTATAGCTGCCGCACTATCTTCACCACTTCTCCATTTCTGGAGCATTTTCATGACCAATTTTGACTTGAGCACCATCTATCAATTAGCCAAGTAACAAGAGTAGTCAATAGATGTCACCGAAATTATCATCCCATGAAAACTCTTTTAAGCAATAAAATGTGATTTCTTTAAATCTAGATGCCGTATATACTCGCCTATAGGTTGATCCGACTATAAGTCGACCCCCGACTTTGCCGCCCAAATACTTGCATATTTCCATAAGCCCGATTATAAGACGAGATGAAAAGGTGAAATTTTTGTAGAGTCAAGTTCGTCAGTAATAATTTTAATTACCCCGGTATACCTTCCGGTCTGGCAAAATATTGAAACAAAAAGAACGATCACATTGTTAGCACAGTCCATAATAACGGCGGTTCAAAAACAAATGATGATCTGGCGTGTCGTCTGGAGCAACCGATGAATATGAATAGCGATGTATTGGATATTGCGCGTGCGCACCGGTAATTGCGGTAATAGATGAAAAATGTTATAAATTTAATGGGATCCGCCTATAAGTCGAGACCCTACTTTTGGAATGAATTTAGGGTAAAAAACTCGACTTGTAGGCGAGTATATACGGCAATGCAAATCAATATTACACGTTTAAGCACGGAAGCTTTTTAGGAGAACACCTGTCTTCGTGTGACCGAGCTTTATGTATCCCACTCTCATTCTTATGTACCGAGCGCTTAGCAAGAACACCCTGAGTGTGTCTAATAAGTCATATGATTGATGCGATCCCGGTTAGAAACCAGATCTCCCGGGCACACAGTGAGCATAATGTCACAAGGTCACTGCACCAGTAAATCTCAGCTACCAAATCAAAGTACAATAGCCATGTATTTAGAATGTGTTTCTACTGATATTGGAAATTGACTACAATGCTCGTGGTTGTAAGAATAATATAATATTCTATAATATAACATAATTTCGAAGAACAAAGAACAATGAATTAACTACACAGTTGCAATCTTAATAAAGCGAAGTGTATGTCTGAGCACTTTCAGCTAATCTCAACGAATGAAAATATCCAGTAAGCTTCAAAATTGGTCGTTTGTTAATAGGACACATAATACTAGTGACTGTTGAAGTCGCATGATCCAACGGCCGCTTAAACGATTATTATTTTTACGATTATTATATTTATCATCTACTACGTTTAATTAACCAGGAAAAAGGGCTTCGAGAAAGAATGTACATGGTAATAGAATGATTAAATATTGAGTTGCATCCTCAGGTGAAAAATGGAAGCAGACCTGAATAGCTGCTATTTCATCCAATGTCATGAAAGGAATCATTAGCAAGCCTAGTGTAATCTCTCAACATCGGCACAACTCCCTATTTGAAGTGACAGCTATGCCCGGGTTAATTTGAGATTTGCAACCAACAAGTTAGTGAAATTTCGACGGGCATTCATTAAATATCACTTTAAACACACTACTGGCAAATCGTCTAAGTTATTGCGCGTGAAATAATTAATTATTGTAGGCGAACTAACTTAGGCGATTTGCCAGTATTGTGTTTAAAGTGATATTTAATGAATTCCGGTCTAAATTTCACTAATTTGCTATTTGCAAATCTCAAGAATGTACATCATTCGTAACCTTCGCCGCTCTGATTGTGATAAAGATTGTGATTCATTGTTACATCACTTATATCCGTCCATTGCTTTTGTGTGCCTTTCCTTCTTTCTGTAACACTCCTCAGTACTTGCCTAATGAATTTCTAGAACTTTTAAAAATGTGTAGTATTTTTTGAATCTCATCATGGAAAATGTTCCAAGTACTCGATATAATATACGCACGATTAATCATACCTAATACTAGGCCAGACTGCCATTGTTTAGGGCAATTCGCTTCAAAATTTAATAAAAGGCCAGTATACGTATCTTTATGAAAAACACTAGTTTCTATAGTATTGGTCATATTTATGTTTACGTCCAAAAATGAAATATTTTTACACATTTGTTAACTACACATTTGAAGTACGTTGAGAAGCAGATCAAAAATAATGATAAAAGTTTGATGTCTTTGACGCAGAGGATAGACAGTTTTCTTCCTTGGTTTCGTTTTGTTCTTCTGAAACTACCTGTAGTAAAATCTGTAAAAAATAAAATCAAAACTGTTGAAGTTAGGCAGAATGATAAACCTAAAAGACTTTGGTTCTCGAATCGAACGAGTGTACCGGACGCCATAGTCAACCTTAGTAATTATCAACTAACCTTAGAGGAGAACGATCTCTTAAGGTATGGTTTGAAACATAGCATTATCCCTAAGAATCTAGATAGTGATAAACTAAAATACGAAGTGGAAAAATCAATAGCTGTAAATATGAAAAATAATGATCAATTTGATTTGACCCCAACTATTAAACAAGAAATACAGAACTTAGTCACTAATTTTATTAAAGATGGTAAAAAAGTTTGTAATGAACAGAAAAATAAAAGAATACACGAAATTCTAAGTAAACTGGCTAAGCGTAAAGACATACGTATATGCTCGTATGACAAAGGTAATGGTCTGGCCATTGTTAACACTGAAGATTATAACTCAAAGATGTATGATATCTTGAATGATAATAGTAAATTTGTGATGGTACCAGCTGAGGATGATATAAACAAAACATCCAACCGTTACCGAAGAAAGCCGAGTTTACAGATATTTATGTAAATATGTGAAGCGATATGTGAGTGATAATACATATAAGTACATTATGCCGTCGGGTAGCGAGCCCGGAAGGATGTATGGTACTGTTAAAGTTCACAAAGTTAACAAGCCGATGCCACCGATTATAAGTACGATTGGCTCTGTTAGTTATAATTTAGCAAAGTATCTAGATAGCATTATTAAAAAACAAATTGACGATACATATATGCTGAAGTCGACACAGCACTTAATTAATAATATTAATGAACATAGGAATCTGTTTAATGATAAAAATATTTTAGTGAGCTTTGATGTAGTTTCTCTATTCACAAATATTCCAGTCGATGAAACTATTCAGATGGCAGCGGATTTAGTTTATAGAGAAAACTCTTCCAATAAACCTAAATACGGTAAAGATGTCTTTATAAAACTATGTAAATTTGCTACTCAAGGACATTTCCTTTTTGATAATAAAATATTCAAACAGGTTGATGGTGTTAGCATGGGTTCACCCCTTGCACCCACTTAAGCTAATCTTTTCCTCTCTGAAATGGAACGAAATTGGCATAATGAGGAGTGTAGTCCCATATATTACTATAGATATGTTGATGACTGCATATGTATTTTTGATGACATTAGTAAAGTTGAGTGCTTTAAACAATTTCTGAATCAACAGCACCCGAATTTAGAATTTACCTCTGAAGTTGGAGGCAAAAATATTTCATTTTTGGACGTAAACATAAATATGACCAATACTGTAGAAACTAGTGTTTTTCGTAAAGATACGTATACTGGCCTTTTATTAAATTTTGAAGCGAATTGCCCTAAACAATAGCAGTCTGGCCTAGTATTAGGTATGATTAATCGTGCGTATATTATATCGAGTACTTGGAACATTTTCCATGATGAGATTCAAAAAATGCTACACATTTTTAAAAGTAATGAATTTCTAGAAGTTGAACACAGGGTTTCGAATAATCGGGCTACCTCATGACATAAACAACTCTGTCATTACTTCTGCCAATAGTATGTGAGTTAAACTTTTTTGTTCATTTGTGAAGAATGATTCCCATCCTCTCTGAGAGATGCTTAGTTTGTGTCCAGTCAGTGCCTCTGGTGTTACTACTCGTAGTGCATCGATTTTTTATCCACCTTTTGCGAGAACTGTTCGATTTGGTGATTAGGCTTACTTCATCAAATTGGGCACTAAATTTTAAGACCATAGTATAATATTTTTTTCTAATTTCATTGTTTGTAGCCTTTTATGTTTAACTACCTGAATTTACCGTGAAGTAACCATTGCTTTCATCTTCTGATTTCTGTGATATTGTGTCATCGTGTCCTTGTAGCTTTCACCAAATCTTTGCTGGGAAAGTCGTGATTCAATAAAGTTGATTTATTATCATTATTATTGCTAATTTTTTGTCAATAAATTCATTGTGACAATCTTTTTTTAAAATTCATTATGTATAACTATATCGAACAAATGGAACAAAAGTTCATATTTTGAGCTCGATTCGAAGCATTTGGCACTAAATTTCATTTGAATCGCCCTTTTCTGCAAAACGCATTCATTTGGAAAGTTTGTAAATAGAGCTATGTGCTTTCTATCTAACAAGCCCGCTGTTGCCCTTTATACAGAATTACCGTGATTTTACAAAATCGTAGAAACTGTACGGGCTAGAAAGAATGCATATAGCTTTATATCAACCATTTTAACTTATAATAGTCGATTTTGTTATGCTAAGAGCATTTACTAGGTGAAAAAGACGACTTGAGTACATAATTCTCATAAAATGACTTGTAAATAATTTTAAATAATAAATTTAGTGACCATTTCGGAAATGAAAATGACCTATGAAAATGACCCAGCAAAATAAACGCAGCATTTATACAGCAATTCAGTGATATTATTAATGAAATTATTAACATTTAATGATCCTAAGAAATCGAGGAACAATTTCCAATGAAGTTGATGAATTATTTGACGAAGAAGTTTCAATGCATGCACATGCTCAAGCGTGAAAAGATGCGTGCATTGAGATACACGGACTTACATGCAATTTACACTTCTAACTGCCACCTCTAATTCATGAATATTCAAACTGCATGAAATCATATCTTTCACTATGAAAAAGCCTTGCTGCGTGTATCTTGAACATTTCATGGACACAATTGCATAATGTAAAGAGTTTCAGACAAATTTGAAAGCGCGTAACATATGATCTTCAATTTCTTGAAGCAGTCAAGTTAAGAACTGTTCATTCATTCGAAATTAGGTGTACAGCAGTGGTTCTTAAACTGTGGGTCGCGACCCAAACATGGATCGCGAAGCCGTCAGGATTGGGTCGCGAGTAACTTGACAGATGCAAAAAAATAGAGAGATACACCTTTTTTCATTTAGATGCCCATATTTTCATTTAGATATCTAACCAATCAGAATTCGTTTTATATTTTTATTTAGAAATATTATGTTTGTACCTAGATATAGGCCTACATAAATTTTGAATTAAATATCAAATAATTTTACGAATGTTGCTTGTATGATAATTTCTATTATTAATGAATAATGACTATTTGCAGATATTTATATTGCTTTAATACATTTTTCATGCTAATCAAATTACAGATGCCTTTATTACTTGACCTGTAGTGTACAATAAAAGATAAAATTGTTGAGTAAAAACATGTATACATTACGAGCCCAGGTACAAAGTCCCATATACTTAATATATATTGTACAAATACATTTATAGAAAAGGTTGGGTGGCGAAGTGTTCACTTGACCAGTAAATGAGTCGCACCTAAAAAAACGTTTAAGAACCACTGATGTAGAGGATAGCTCGTTCGCTGACTATTTATGTACCTACACTTCAAGCTGATGCGCTTGTCGAAATTTCGCGGTAGATACTTTTCACAAAAACCAGAGAAGAAAATGCCAAATGCAATCATTACAAGAAAATGCCTTCCCTGATATGATATTCCCTGGTCAACAGTCGACACTTTCATCAAAAACATAAACCATGTGTGATTTCTTCATTGGCATAGAGGATATGGCATGTGTGAGGTCAAAGAGTTCCTGTCATTGTGCAAAAGGAAGTATCTAGTTAGTCTGTTTCAACGTCCACAATGCTTTTTTAGACATTCTGCGCAACAGCGTCTCATAAATTGCAGTTTAAGTATCTAAAGCTCAGGAGATAGCCCGGGAATTTCCCGAAATCGCCTTTCCCGCTAAACCCTAGCATACGCTCATTTGAAACACACTAAATATTCTAAGACTTCATCAATTTAAGAACTAAACTTCGTAGTAATTGTAGACGTTGCTTTCCGTCTTTCAAGAACTTATCAGTGCGTCTCGGAATAGACCAATCGTCATTATGACATCCAGATTGTGTGAACAACTTGGGCGACTAACTACACATCTGGGGGCTGTTCCAGAGACCCCTCTCTAAATCCGCTCATTGAGCGGCTGCATTAGATAATTTAAAGAGGCCTCTCTAATTTTGTTCCAAAGAGCTGCTCTTTATCGCAGTTCATCCTTAACTAGGGCCTCATAAATAAATATGCGTGTGTCACACATCATTAAGCAACAGGTGACAAAGGACACGTGATAGATGACAAAACATTAAAATCATCCAATGATATCACGAGGCAAGATCAGTATTGCGTGTTACGAGATGGACAACTCTAGAGACTGTTCCCAAACCAATGCCGTACTGTTCACTTATATTCCGGAAAGAACTTCCATGGCCATAGAACTTCATGGCAATGATGACATGCTGAAGTGCCGACAAAGGCCTCCCACGCAAAGATTCCGTTCTGTAGTTTTCATCAATGAAAGGCCGCAAATCGTGTGCTATGAGCGACAATTGATCTCCATTAAATCTATAAACACTTCGTACATCCTCTTCTGAGAGCTCATCCAAGTCCATCGGTACATAGCGCTCTCGACCAAAACTGACAGCTCGCTCTTTTAGTGACGGCCCTAGCGTAGTCATTAAATTTTCGCTGTTATGATTGGTCTCTGGAACGAGTTTAAGGACACCTCATTAAGCAGCGATCTCATTGAGTGCGTGCATTAAACTTTTCAAAGAGGCCTCACTAATCTTGTTCCAAAGACCCGCTCATTAGCAGACCTCATCACAAACCAAGGCTGCATAAAGAATGCGTGCTACATTCGTGCGTCATGTTTACGTCAGAAATGACCGAATGCTTGGCAGACCAATCATAACGCAATGATGATCCAAAATTACGTTCATGTGCATCAATTCATCACGCAAACGATGCATGACGTCATTTCTACGCCATTGAACCGGTAAACGGAGCGTATTGTCTCTTCCGACAGATGGCCTATCTCTAAAGGAGAATATCTTTCTCTATAGTATCTGGGCGAGTGATATTCCAGCACAACTTCGGTCATATTCGCCATTGCAAACTTTGTTGAACGATTCAATGAATAATGATTCTCTAAAGACTGCTTGATGGCTGTCACTAGATCGATGTGTTTATGATGTCTTTGTGATTGGTCTTCTGAACGAATTTAGAGGTGCCTCATTGAGGCATCATTAAGAGAGCAATTTCTGGAACGAAATTCGCTAATGATACCTCATTGAGGGCGTCATTAACTAATGAGCGATCTCTGGAACAACCGGCAGTCTCTGGAACGAAATCTTGTTATGAAGCCTCATTAAGCTCGTCATTAAATAATGACTGGTCTCTGGAACAACCCCCTGACTTTTTATGACAACTGAGATAAATGTACGTTCAAAAAATTGAGATCTTCCCTTTCCTTTTCCAGTAAAAAGAAGCAGTATATCAATTGCTAGTCTACAAAAAATAGTTACAGTCTTTCAAAATTGAGCATCTTCAAAACTTTTAAAACTGAAATTTTTCAGGAGAGCTGCTTAAAGTTTACATCACGAGTCAATCACATGATTAGTTTGAACCGCGATCGATTATTTCTGGCATTTCTATTCATCAGCGGAACATGATGTTTGGCGAGAAGAAGATCAGTACTACTACTCTCTACTAGAAAAATATATTCAAAAATTTTGACCATTTTCACTTATAATCGCTCTAGCTTAGGATCAGAAAAACACCATAAGGTTGGTCTTCTTTTGGGGAGTCGTGTGATATTGTCTTGCTTATTCATACAGACGACGTTTGGTTCTGTTTTTTCCAACAGACGTTCGGTTCCTTTCTTAGAAACTTCTTACAACCAAAATGCATTAAATCGGCAACCTTTCCAACAAAGTAAAACTCTTTGGGTGTCTGGTCTAAAAATGTTTCATGTTGAGACCTACATGTATGTCTTGCACCAATCCAATTTAGTATCTTCAAGAGCTTTATGTGATATATCACTGTTTCGTTTATATTCTTAATTGTTGCTCAGCATATCTCCATACCATTGCACCGTTCCTCGTCGTTCCGCTTTATAATCATAGTTCTGGAGTTGAATGGCATAGAAACCATTCGATTCCATTCCGAAAAAGTCGGTTACATGCTTGCCATCTATTAAAAGTGTTCAAATCAGGACTGCGCGGGATTGTGAGTCGAAATGTCGGAATCGAAGGGTCAGATTAGGACTGTTGGGTTGAAATTTGAAGTCGTGCCCAACCCTGTATAAAAAAACTTCTTCACATTCGTCAGAATAGTTAGTCATTACTGTTTGAATACAGAAACGCATGGGATTGTTTTACATATTTGCATTTTCCACGCTAATAAAAAGATGGCTCTATTCATTACATCCCTCAATGCAGAGCTGTCTTTGCTTTGCGTCATAGTAGTCGAAAGCAATCAGCAATTGAAATCGCTTGACCTGACGCACGAATCGACCTCTAATTTGTTGTCATGTAACGTCCGAAACAAATTTTGGAGAAAGTCAGTGCCATAGTGATTGAATTTCTTTTTCCCATCACAACAAGATAAGAAAATTGCTTAATTATCTAGATAGGATAGAAATTCATTTAATTTGATTCGTATTGTTCAACAAGATAAAATCCTCATAACAATCTATTTTTAACATGAAAGGTGACACATGGAACGCCTGGAAATTTATACAACGAATGATGACACAGTAACATAAGACTAAAGCTATACTTATGGAAAAGTACGTGATGGAATGTAGGTGGAAACAGATGTGAATTACGACAGGCCTACTTGTCTGTAACATTGATAAGTTGTATTTTTGATAAGTTCAATGCATTCAGTAGTTTCAGCGAACCGCCAATGTTTCATTCGAAAGGTGTGAAACATTTCTGGCCCGCCAGAAAATTGAGTTGAGAACTCCTGCCGTAGATCATTATGTATGAGTTGAACCGACCACTGATGCACCGACGAATCTATCATCCAGGAATCGAGAACTGAGTAAGAACTAATAAAGAACAGGAAAAAATGAATTCACTATTACAGTCATGGACGAAAGTTAAGAACTAAACTGCATCCACATTTTGGAAGGCGTGATTTACGAAGATCGATGGACCGACGACTGTTTTCATAAGAGATTAACCTAAGGATTGATGCCATTCTGTCTCACCCCTTCTACTACCAAATTGAAATTAAACAACATATCTCGATCATTATAAGAGCTGATCATGAAAAACGGACCACCTAATAGTCCGGCAGCCAGAACGAGTTTCTACAGGGAACGAGGCTGAAAATGAGACTTTCACAGAATGATGTACACCCTATGCCTACTACGAATTCGCGCGTCTGCCGAGTTCCAGTGAGTTCCTCTTCTTGTCAGACAGGATCAAAGAAAAACACATGTAAATCCAATGGGACGCAGATTGCAGTTTTTGGTTAAAATCAAATTTTCTATGTTTTCTCTGATTAAACGAAAAGCATTAAGCCCATAGTCATATTTTTTGACATGGAATGTCTTCAGGTCATTTCCTATGATGTGCATGTGCTATCATCATGCATCTAATCGGCAATATATGCAAAAATGTGGTTGAATGTGGATAAAGTTGCTCAAAATGTTTGTGTTTGCCGACATTAAAAGGCTCGCCAAATCGAAATGTGTCTAGCCATATAGACAGGGTTGCATGAAGATGAAAGGAAATGACTGAAGACATTCCACGTCAAGAATTGTGACTCTAGGCTTAGCACTTTTCGTTTAATCAGAGAAGACATAGAAAATTTAATTTTAACCAAAAACTGCAATCTGCGTCCCATTGGATTTACATGTGTTTTTCTTTGATCCTGTCTGACAAGAAGAGGAACTTCTTCGCCGATTCGTAGTAGGCATAGGGTGTTCATCATTCAGTGAAAGTGTCAGTTTCGGCCTCGTTCCCTGTAGAAACTTGTTCTGGCTGCCGGACTATTAATTTCGATGGAATTCAATCGATTATCATGCCTTCCAATCGCACAACATCGTGCCATGCATCATTCGAGAGCTTGATTTCTCAGCTTTCAAATGAGTTATGATAGACTTGCATCCTGGCTTGTAGACTTGTATTTTCACTATCTAGGGCTCCCTGCCTCTGAGAGGTTTCGCATTTGCCGCATGCATTTATGCGATAGAAAACTATGTCCTTTTCCATGCAATGATATCTTCAGTTCCTATTTTTTAACAATGTTTTCGTAAACACCAGTTGAACTGATCTGATTCCTTGCCAATTTTGCTTTCCCCGAAAGTGTACACCAAAAATTTGGGAATAAATTTAAAAGAACTGTTTCAGAAAAGGCACCTTTTTGTATACACTCAATCAGCAAAAATGGATCGATGGCATCTCTAAAACGCACTAGACTTGTATCCGTTATTGCATTTGCTGAGCAGTGTTCAAAATATGAAAATCGCTCATTTTACAAATCACAATTTTTCAAAAGGAAAATATGATTATGAATCAGGCACGAGGAGAACGAGCATTATCCGAGCTCTTTTATGATATACCGGCACAGGTCATCAAAATCGGTGAACTAATAAAAAATTAGTGATATCGTGAAGCTATCACAAAATCATGACCTTTTTTTTGGTTGAAAATGTTATGTTCTCACTTTTTCATAAAAAATTCTCATGTTTGGTATCCTCTGAATCCTTGCGCTGTGAGGAGTACGAATAGGCAAGTTATACTCATACAAGTTCAATAGTTCATTTTCAAACTTCTTCGCTATCTCTTTTCCGTAAAAGTAAACACCATATAACGTGAACGAGAGAGAGACCCACCAAGCTAAACCACCATCGGCTAGTTTTATTTAGCCAGGATGAATCCTAAAGTGTGGTCATTTCAGTTAATTCGACGTTTAACGTGCGAGTAAGTGGGTTCCGCTCGTAATCAGTCTTGGCTGACATGTGTGTTCAAAATTTCTAGCACGGCCGACGTCGATAACTACAAATTTCTATTTCTAATGAAGACCATTATGTCAGTGTTGTTTGATATTCGGAGGTTGTATACTATTTAAGAAAACTTTTATGGGAAATTCGAAAACTAGAACTTGTGCCGTCAAATTTCACATGATTCATCAAACTTTGAGATAATTTGATAGTTCTGTCATATTAAATAGACAATGGAATCAAAAGGATATTGGATGAAGGTAGCAACAAGGAATCGCATTTATATAAAATGGCTATTGTTTTCCTTATCCAGGATCATAATTCTCAAGCAAAACATGATTTCCAAGTTGTTGTGTCCTGAATGGAGTCAGGAATATTTTGACAATTCATGATCGTATTTCTTCAAGCTTCAAAAGATATTTTCAGTGATAACTTACAGGCACATGAGCACTTGGGTATTGTCCGTGCCAGCACGGTTGTTGGCATGTTATCAGTAAAGCCTGTCCATCCCTGGATTCTTTTCGGCTCTCACAATGCCCTCAATCTAATAATGTTGCATTGCCATCATGCTCATTAAAACTACCTACATACACCAATTTTAGTCATCGCAAAAAGTGCAATTTTTGGAAAGGCCTAAACATTTGATTATACCGCACCGGCACCGAATTCGGTAATTTGTTAGATAGATAAATAATCATTAGGGAATTTATTCCGCCGTTGGAAAGATTTAAAAATGTCGTCTTGCATTTATTTTGAGTACGCACTTCTATAGGCATGTTTGTATTCAAAAAAATAGGCGAAGTAGTTTCTCATTTGACATTTCAAAAGGGTATATTTGTTCCAAGTCTGTCTCCAAGATGAGTTTGTGCGAACGTAAATGTATCAAAAAGTATTAATCTCTCGAGGATGCTTCAATAACAACAGCATAGACTTTAACCGTAAATTTACTTTTCAATGAAGCGAATACGCCCATTTTGGATCTCAGTGTAAAAAGTGATTGCAAATATGATTGTTCAATTATTCATAGATACTTAAAGCTATTTTGTTTATAGATGAGCAAAGGCTAGCTTCCTTTGATGTTAACTGTTTGAACAATCATCTCAATCGTTACAATCATTTCAGTCAAAGAATATGGCAAATACAATCCCTTAAGTATTCAACTAATATGTCATTTTGCGATGCAAAATTTTAACTGAGACAGCAAAATCTACGTAACAAAATAATGTCATGACTTTTATTCTATGCATACATAGACATCCCCATTTTACTATTCATGGAGTGTTGCTGTAAAGTAGCACTTTACAGGTCATGGACAACTTTACAGTTCATGGAGAAAAAACAAGTTATACGATTTGCGTCGTTGTGTTTTTGTTATTATCTTAGTAGTCTTAATTTAATCCCGTTGTACCCATTTAAAAAATAGTGTAGTCTTGTTAAACACCCTTTTAGACATAGAAAAATACTTTAAATAATGCAAACATATATTTTCATCTCTTATTCTTGTTACTTTGACAAGAAAACAGTTCAAAGGTTAACGATAACATGGCTACAGTTTTCAAAATAAATGTTCTTGGAAGAGATATTCTCGGTGCCACTACTGGATCTACCTATATCGCTTCATGATAACCTGCTTTAGCGCTCTCTGCCTGTTTTGTTATGATTCTTTAATCAAATTTCAAATATCACAAGTTCGGATGGACAAATCCAGTGAGCAAGAGATTTCTACATGATCATAGAAGTTTCTAATGGCCATCATTTCTTATATCTATGCATAGAATAAAATTACATACACTCATTGGCAAAGCTTTTTACAATACTCGTAAACTTTCTATGACTCGATCGCTGCGCTCTCTCGTCATAGAAAGTTTACCTCGTATTGTAAAATGACGCTTTACCAATTTCGTGTAAATAATTAAAAATAGAAATTTGTGTAGTACATTTATTAAATTTTTAGTAAATAGAGGCCTTATAGTACATAAATTGACAAATAACTAATACATGCATTACAGCCACACCATTGAATGGAAACATAGGATTATAAATTACGACATTTCGCAAATCGTTTTAAATATGAAAATACTGTTTATAGCAGATAAATAATCTCCTTGATAAAATATCGTCTCCCTTTTAAAATAACACTTTTTTCTTGCCCAAAATACTTCTCTGTTGACGAAAAGAAGCGTTGCAAACTGCGTTGAGGGTGTTCTATGTTACCAGATATCACATTTTATACCCGATATAACATGAAAACAAAAACATCTTTGGTTAAGTGTCACTGACGTTTTCATCTGCGAGGTACTTCCATGATTCACATGTGTGGTTAGAATAGATCCATTTTCTGATTGGTTTTCACAATTCATTTTAATTCAAAGAGAAAATTACTTTATAACACCTATAGGTATATCTTAGCGATTAGAATAGTTGGCTAGGTCATCTAGCTTTGTTTTCATCCGATTAAGTTAAATATTAATAATCTCAATTTGACTGACCACGATCATGTGTGCCTCACCATTCCAAATGTGATGCATCATCAGTTCTGAAAATGCAATCTACGCATCAAAGCTACACCAATGTCACAAAAATTGATGAAAACACATCCAGCTTTTTGCATCAGAGCCTATGTTCGCTACAAAAGACTACTGATGTCATAAATTACCAGCATTCCTTCATTATGCTTTGTTTCAAGTCTTCCTAAGTTATGGATGGACTTTTATGTAATACAATGAGAAAATTATCGGCACAGTATTCCTCCGCGTGTTTAGCGTATTTACGGCACATTTCCATTTATTGAACCGGCGATTGTGTGTCAAATGACACGACTTCATGTGTTAGTATCATGTTCCCTTAGAGCATGGTTGTGCTCTGGCAACCCTCAAGCGCGTTGTTTTACACATGATACAAGAACAGGAATTATTATTCAGAAACAGTTGCAAACGGTTGTATGTGATCAATCGATGAACGAATTGTATTCCGGACATGAAGTAAGTGTATTATGTAAAGTAGCAACTCCGTATTAATTAAATACCCAATTTGTATGCAGTTTCAATTTCATTGAATGAACTCGAGTTGATACTCAGTGTCACATGTGAGATATGCAAATTCTTACAGTTTTGGAGAAATTTACATGGATTTGACAGATCATGATAGCAATATAATAGGAAGAATAGTGTTTTACAAATCTTGCGTGTCATGGCAAACTTGGAAGGCTAATGCTTGTTAAATGAGCAATTCGATGGGATACTATATTGCCTTAATGCTCTGCCTTATTAATAAGAGTATTTTCTTAGGCGTAATCATATCACAAATTACCTGCCACTGAAAGAGCAAAATATCACAATCAAAGCCAATTGATCATAATGAATGAAAATTTCAGCCAAGAGCCACAATACGATTTCAACTTCTCCATGCAAACTTGCATTATAATACGGTTCATGAAGTTTCCTTGATAATCAGCTAAATTTCCGTCGAATTAGGACACCTGTTGGTAAATGTCTACTCATTTTGACATCTAATAAGTTTCATACTCCTTGCATAGTGGTACCAAATCGTTTCATTACAGAATAAATTGGTATGTAGGAATAATTTTTAAAATTTTAGCGTCTTAAGAATTGATCAAATATTTTTTAGACTGCAAGAGCACAATCTACGCAAGAAAACTGAATCTTTTGATATAAAAGTTTTCACTGTTTGCTGACATATTTTGAGTCGACACTATATACTTCCTCTACGATTCCGCGTTTACGAAGCGAAAGCCCCGTGAAGGTTCAGTTTTTTACTTTCAAAAAGTGTGAGAATTACACGTATTCGCAAATTAGTGCTCACATGAAAATACTCTGTATAATTGAAAATAGGTTTGGAAGAAAGTCAAGTTATTTTATTGTTGCATCTAAATCGTACAAAATGTCAATATATTCCGGCTATTTACACCACAGCCATTATCAAGAAATTCATACTATATTCTTGATAATAGCTGTAGTGTAAATAGCCGAAATATATTGACTTTTTGTACGATTTGTATACAACAATGATAACTTGACTTTCTTCCAAACCTATTTTCAATTATGAACAATAGTCAAGGCATATTTACTCAGCTCTGTATAATGCATTGAGTATAGCAGTAATAATATATAAACGCTAGCCATTAAACAGAAAAATCTTTGAAAAAACAATTTTATCGATTAGATTTCGCATGATGGCAAAAAGAGGAATTTAGCATGAAAATATTATAGAGGCCTTTCGAAATGACAAGCATATCATCTACATGTATATATAGGAAAATATAACATCTTATATATAAAATGAAAGATGATATCATATATGAAGATATCATTTATGAAAGATGTGAGCAAAGTTAAGGAAGATTCTGAAAGATACAATTGCCCTAAGTATATTAATTGTGTTTTGATTGTGTTATGCAATATATTGTGTATTTAACATCAAAATACTAGGTCACTGCTTCTGTCTAAAATCGACTTCTCCAAAACTCCCTTAGGGAGTGTAGCTTATCAATTAAGGTTGTGAGGTTGACCCACACATCACTTACTTAGGTCAGACTATGAGCTCCTTGGAAGTGAGGATTAAAGAGCACAAGAAAATCAGCAAAAATTAGCAAATGGCTTCATTTTTTCAGTACACTGAGGCAGCGACTGCGTCGCGAAACGTTTGCCGTATAAATACGTTTAGCTCAACTCTTTTATTACAAGCCGCTATTAAGGAGTGCCGTATTTTGTATCATCCTTACTATGATCAATTTTCAATCAGGAAAACATTTGTTACAGCAGTTAGCTGATGCGATGGGCCAACTTTGTTAATCACATAGCTTGAAAGCATAAAAAGTAATGACTTAAAGGAATGATTACAAATATCTTCACCACACTCATCATAATTTTCTGATAAAGGATTAGATTGGATAAAAAGTCCAAATCTAGTTTGCATTTATCATTAAGAAACTGACGCCGAATAATTTGTACTATCAGGATAGTGAAAGTTAAGGGAGCTGTTCTCATTATTCCAAGTCAGACAGAAAATTGCGCTGCAACTTCTCTCGATTACTCAGAAAAACGACTATTTTGTATTCCTCCGAAAACAAAATTCCTCTGTGCGACATTTGAAATCATGTACTTTCGAGAGGGCAATGTAGAATATCTGGTTGTGATCCCCATCAAATGCGATCAATTTGACTTCATTTCTGAGTGCTGAGTATTTGAAATTTGAATAACATGAGAACATCTATTTAACTTGCGATTAAAATTACTTTCTAGTTTGATTTTCATTTGATCGGAATTAACTGAAGAAAGACTGAGATCGCATAGGTGAAAGTTAAAATTTAAATGCTACATTTTTGAAATCGGACGGCAAACCGTGATCAGTGAAGCAATTCCATTCTCTTGGTATCTCTATTGCAGTGATTCTGTGCAAAAATTAAAATTTGAAATTTTAATGCCAGTAGGTGGTTCCGGGCACTTCACAGCGGAACCAGATAGAGGAATATCTTTGCAATGCGGGCGAGTTTTGCAAATCTGATTACAGATTTGTGATTAGGAGCTTCAAATTAGTAGGAGAGGATGGATTTTGCTGAGAAATTCTTTGTATTGAAAAATGGTTCCGCTAACTTCACAATCAGCTTGCAGAAAAAGTGAAATTCAGATTTCCGGGTGAAATCTGCATTGTTTTGAAAGATGAGGCACATATTCGTGATCAGCACAACAAAATTGATCGGGTAGTGACCAAAAGAAATTGATTTACTGCGTCAATCAGCGAGACTCAGCAATTGGTTCCGCTGGATGGTTCCGCTAACTTCACAGCGGAACCACTTTTATCTTTAAACTTGAATTTCTCAAAAGCGACTGTGAATTTGTTAAATCTGAGCTCAGATTCGCAATCAGGAGACTGAAATTGACAAACTAGCAGCTGTTTCGAATAGAATTAAGCTATAATAAAAAATGGTTCCGCTGAGTGGTTCCGCTAACTTCACACACGTGTATGTTCACTGGTCAGGCCCTGTATTGATATACACTTACTTCTATTTGCCATCTAGATACATTTTTCATCTTTTTTTACACCTGAAATTTGAGGCTTTTCTCATTTGATTTTTGTCACCAAACTTTGACAAGCTTTAAATATAATCACCAACAGGTACCCGCATGCTACGAGTTTTCAAAGTTTTAGAGCTCTGTGAGTGACTATAGAAATATCCTGGCAATCGGCTGCACAATTTGAATTTTTAATCTTTAAATGTTCATTACACTATAAAATATTCATTGTAAGTGGACTACTGCAAAGTACCATAAAATTGTTTAAGACTAGCGAATCTATCAATCGAAAGATATGTAGACTTTGTAGCTAAATGATATACGTGAGCTGCATAATATGTACTGGTGCAAATAAATATTTCAACAGCTGACAGCGATTGTGGACATGCCGACTTGAATGTATATGTAGAGGTTAGGGCCTACTGTGTATGATTGAATTCTGTACGACAGGCTTGATACTGATAATCACATGATAATTTCCAACCATCATTTAAAGATTCTTATGTTATGTTCTTATGTTAGTATTACTGATGACAGTAACTACATGTGTGTTACATGATAGACCTATGGCAAAATTATAATAGCAAATGTGCATGTATGTCTATACATTGCTGAAGAAAAGAACTTAATTATTAAGTATATTTAATTAACGTTTTAGTAAACTAAACCACTTAAATTTAGCTATATATGTAAATTGAATTTTGTTGTTAAAAATACATACATGATTTTGTACAGCTATGTCTGGACTCAACTGCCGGTTGAACTAAAATAGTGAACATGTGGTTTGTACGACTGCAATTGTGACAGGGATTGTAAATTCTCGGGGTCATTTCAGCCACTCGGATCTCGGTCCTCGGTATCCAGGCGGATCCCGGATCTTATAATCAAAACTGAAACATTTATTTTGTTTTAATTATCATAAAATTTTGAATACCCTGATTTCTGTCTGAGATTAAAAGAATAAATAAAAACTAAAAGGATACTTTCCATACTGCCTCCTAATGAAGTGGTATTGAAATGCTAGAAATTTAGCAATCATGAACTGTAGTTGTCACTTTAATTTCCAGTAATCTTCCTTTTTTTACTTTCATCATCATTCGCCGATTCACTTAAATGCACCAAACGACTCGCCTGATTCATTGAGTAACTCAGTGAGAGAAAATTATCTCATACAGCGCGTATTCTCGCACGCATATCTTCTTCACCCCCTTAAGAAGTGATGGGAGAACTGATCAATAATTATAATCAGGCCTTCACAAAAAAGCACGAAACGACTTGAGAAAGCATGAAACAACTCATTGAAATGTCTATGAAAACGATTAGGTCATTCCGATGTAGATTTGAATGCTGATTCTGAATATGACGTTTTTAAAATCATTCATCGAGGTTCTTGAATAAATCGATATTTGTTGATTTCAAAGATTTACATATATGGCAACCTGATCAACATTTGCTGAATAAAGTTGACCATGCTATTTATCTGCAATTTCTGTTACATTGCTTATCAAAGAATATTTTTCACTGATGTGGCCTATTTCTCCCAATAGTTGACATTTTGCGCATAAATGCACTCCTGAAAATTGGCTCGCATCGTTTTCTGATAAAAATGAGTTTGGACGTCCATTTTTCGTCCGTAGATGAAAATTATAGCACCAGCGAAAAAGCTGTTGCGGTTAAAAACTTAAATTTTGTGTTTGAAATTGTCATGTGCTTTTTCAAAAGTCCTACTGTACATGTGCTGCATATAAGCCTGAGACAATGCATTGTCCGGACGATCATAACCTTTAATAAGATGTTCATAAATCCGGTCATGATGTACGTCGGTCATCAGCCTCATGAAATCTCAATTGTCTTTTTCGAAGCACGCGAAACAAACTCTCCTCAGACACTCAGCATGTGTTCGAGACTGTGTTCTGAATGAGCAGACGCCATTTGCATATAAGTGTGAAATTGAATAATGAAAACACAACAGAAGAGCGACTGTTCGAGAGTGAGCGAATGAAGCAATGTTTACTGATCAAAAACCTGTCAACAAAGCAAACAAAGGAATGTGTGGAAAATTAATTTATTATTGACAAAGTAATCGCCTCATTGCTGATAAAAGGTCATCATAAGCAACAATCGAGCTGTGAATGACAACATACGTGTATATATATACATGACGTATCCCCGATTTTACAAAATCTACTTCAGTTGCATGATTAAAAAGAGTTATCAAAGTAATACTGATAGCATGTCATTGAATCGCTAAAATATTCGCAATTCAACGCAGGTCAAGCAGTTCGATCATTTGTACTGTCAAGAGCACATTTTGAGTCAGTAAAGTTTGAGTAAAGTATCTGCTCCATTTTCCAATAAATATTGATCAGATTACCATATATGGAAGCGTTTGAAATCAATAAATATCGATTTATTCAAGAACAGCTCGATGAATACTTTTAAAAATGCCATATTCAGAATCAGCATGCAAATCTACATCAGAAGTGGCTAACCGTTTTCATGGATATTTTTCAATCCCAAAAAGTTGTTTCGAGTGCATCATGCCTTTGTGGGTTGTATAGCCTTTTGCTCTGAAACGGCGAAATTTAATAAAATCCCACGATCTTTAATAAAGCGAAATTCAGATGAAGAGTAGAGTCTAGTGCATTTAATCTTATGAGAGACAGCAGAATTTAAAAAAATCGTTGACAGAGATACATTTGACGAAAGCCAAATTAAGTGGTGAGTACCTAATTCAAATCTTTAGATACATGTTTATCATTTTTTTATTTAATTTTATATAAATATTGAACATCTTTTGCCGCATTTAATTTATTCAATCTTCACAGTGATGTATGTACATTATAACACGTAATTTTCTCTGAAATATAAAGCAAGATGCTCCTGCGGACACAAATCGCACAATTGATTTGTGTCCGCAGAAGTATCTTTCTCTGTATTTCATATGGATTCTGGACACATGAAAACCACTATACAAGCGGGATAATTATCTCTAGTTGTCAGTTCCCTTATGTTTTATTTTCATATTTTGAGGTAGATGCAAATACCGATCTTAAAGTGCAAACTTTTCAGTTCTTCGATATTGTATTACGTAAACACAAACCTATGCATCATACCTAAGTTTCTGAATGAAGATGAATTTCTGTAATCGATTCGAACATCATATTTTGTATTTATGGAACACGAAACCAATTAGCAAATGAAGATGTGTGTAACATTCGTCTGTGAACGTGTGTAACATTCGTCTTTCATTTTTGTTGCAACGTTTTCGCAATCTTTTGGTCTTATATTTCTATAATTAATATTTCCTTAAATTGTCAAACTTGTTTTTTGAAACTCATATCTTCAAAGCACCGCACAGGTTGTAAATTTATAAACTCTTTTCAAATTGAAAAACATTAAACGAAAGTTTATACACTTTGTTAAGCGAATTCTGTCTATTCAGTCTCCTTATCCGGTCTAACTAAGAAATTTAGAAATTATAGAGGCAGAATACGGAAAATCTAATGCATGTTTATGACCGGCGGTTTGATATTTTCTTCAATCAATTTATTGACGGCTATTTCCAATTTCTTAACATTAGTAGAAGTTTTCCAAAATTCACATGTCTATCTAAATAGTGATTGGAGAGAATTTTATCAAAATGAAGTCCAAATATCTCTGGATAGGGGTGAAGGACCTCCATTCTGCTTCTGGATTATAATCATTTATCTACCAAATAGTTCTTGTGTCAGTGATTACATAAAAAACGAAGTCTGGAAGTCTTTTGATTTAAAACAAGTCCATCTAGTAAGTGTGAATGGGAATGCAGTCGAAGGTCTTATCCATAAACATTGAACGCCTGTCTCTGTATTTATTAACACTTACAGTATCTTAAATTTGAATGTAACAACAATTGTTTCAAAAATAAAGAAGTATCAACTTGAAGTGCAGACCATCATTAAATCATAGTTATTGCATTATTATGCATTAAACACTGATGAGGACAGTTTAAAGAAGCCATTTAAATGACTATGAAATGATCTGGTATTTTTGTGTCCATAAAATATAGAAACTATTTGAACTGCTGTGTTTTGGAATGCTTTCATCTAACTGTCATTAGGCAGAGATTGCGGCTCCACTTTCATGATTTTTTCAGAATAGGCCATCATCGCGTGTAGCAGGATGATGCGGTGTCACTTTGTCACAGAAGGCATAACTCTTGGCAATCATGTAAGCCTCGACCATTCTTACTTTATTGCGGCCTGTATATACGAAGTTTGCATTGCAGAATCAGTCATCAAAGCTATCTATGACACAGTTTGTCTCCACTGTCTTTCAAGTAGTGAGTAGTCTGGTCTCTCCGGAACCGGACTCTGACTTCTCTTGAGAGAGATCTTGACTTCTGCACGACGTCCTGCCGCTTAGATATGGATGTCACAGTTACGCGCAAGAGACGGGCTCCAGTTTTGCCCAGTTTGCCGATCCTCATAAGCTCTAAAATATCCACATTACGAACGTGAATGATGTTAAGCACTTTCTTGACACTTTTTCTGTCCGCCACGTTTCTTTCCTCGACATTACCCTGAGGTTCAGATCCATGAAAAGTTGCATTGTTCATTTTTTTCATTCTCATTTCAATTTCTCAGAGAATCTTCGTGGAAATTCGATGGATGAGAACACATCTTGTCGAAGTTGATTGACCTCCAATTTCAGATCATCGCGATCCTTCTGAATGAGTTCAACTGAATTCTCAGTCCTAGAAAACCTAGAAGTGAGTTGCTGAATCTGCTCCTTCAAACAATTAATGTCACTCCTGACCGACTCAGTTACTTCATCCTTTGCCTCTTTAATCAATTTCTTCAATTCAGCAAGCTGACCAGATTGCAAGGAGAAAGACCGTGTACGTTAAGGAGTAGCTATATGTTACAACAAAAACGACTTTATGCAACCACATCAGATTTGAACCATCAGTTGACTGCAGCACAAACGGATTCGCTGGCCACTACACCAGCATCACAGATGCTGAAGCCTACGAGAAAGTTGCACTTAACTGAGCAATGCAAAATCGATCTTGCGTTTTGACGTCAGAAGCAGTGTGGATTTCAACACGTGCAAACAGTCAGCCAAGACGTGAGATTGTGAGAAGAAATCACAATCTCTTATTCCGATGAGAACAGCCTCTTCAAGCGTCGAAACGATGATAAGGAAATGATCATTGGTGAGACAAGCACACTGAGCACGATGAGACGAATCAGATGATATAAAAACAATCACATAGATCCACAGACAAGAATACGAATGAGCAATGAAACCACAACTGGTCGGAGCGACGTCAGCAATCAACCGCATTGAACGTGCATGTACGACCATATCCGCAATGATCAAAATAATTATAACTTAGTTGAACCTTTCCCCATATGAAATAAGTGATAATTAAGAATATGTAAGAATCATGGGCGCCAATACCCGAAACCCAGACACTTGGCTATTCTCATGTTTTATTTTTTGTAGGCGAAAAGGCGTTCACCATCTAAAATGAGTCAGTCATTCTGTATCACAGGAGAGGTAGTTAATTCGTCACTGTCATGACAATCAGGCCCGTAACCAGATCTGATCTACAGGGGGAAGCATGGCCCCAAAGGAAAGAAAGGTGATGTGAGCATCCTCAACCATGAGAAGACTACAATCTTGAATTAATAATATCTGCATTTTTAGTTTAAATGATTGTTGTTATTTAAGTTAATTAATTATACAGTCCGTTTCATAAAAAGTGGATCATCCTAAAATTTGACTAAATAAAACATAAGTATGATACAGAAAGCATTTTTCATGTTATTTCATGTCCCTAATATATTTAAATGTCTTTATATAATCTGATAAGCTATGATACAGTAACGGTTCTTAAGAAGCTAATATTTTGTGGCCCTACCCTTATTGTCAATGACATTACCAATTCGTCTAGGCATTGATTCGATGATATCGTTGATTTTTGACTGATGCCAGCCCAAATCAGTAGAATCGCACCACCTTGTACCCGGGGACGGTGTAAATGTCTCGGAATTTCCTGATCAGATTTTATCCATAATCTCAATCGACCATCACTATCCGTCAGACGGACTGATGCCTCATCAGACCAGACAACCCGATCCCATTGATTTCGCCGGTGACAATGACTCATTGCCCATCTGAGACGTCTTTTTGTATGCTGATCTGATAATTCGATGTGAGAGGGCCTCTTACAGCTCTTGAAATTCGACTCAATAAATCTTCTACGAATAGTGGAATTAGAAATAGACGAGTCTAGTGCAGCCATCTCAGTTAACGAGAGACTTGGATCAACTTTAACAAATCTCAAAATTAGGCGGTCTCTACGTTTGGATGTTTTGCGTGGACGGCCAGAGCCCTTACGACAGAGTCGAAAATCATCATTATGCCATCGATGCACATTTGTGTAAGGGACATTTAGTCGCTTGCTTGTAGCTCGCAGTTCTAGCAAGGCTGACACTTTGCCTTTTGTGAATGCGATCTCGTTATTGTTCATTTGTGCTTTGTATTGTTTTCAACCGGTAAGAGATAGATTTCTAGCTGAAAGCAATCAGGAGTGCTGCCAACACCACCGCAACGAAGTCAGGAAGCTATGGAACATGAAGTCCAGTTAATCACATGTAGCAGTTACATTATTGTTGATGAATAATGGTCCTATACTGGCTCTGATTGACCGATTTTCTTTATTTTTGTTTTGCTTGATAGCTTTTGGCTTGTAGAACAACATATTACATAACAAAGGAAACAAATGTAATTTTATAAGAGTGAGGTATGATTTTTGTGTAACATTGCTAAATGAAGATCAAATTATCTACTACTTTTTTATCTATAACAGGAAAACAACTCAATATTCATGCTTGAAATTTTCAACAATGATATTAGTAAGCACAACTGACATATCTTCCAAATTTCAGAGAAATTCGTTCAAGTTTGGCGGAGTTAGACAAAGTTGAAGTTAAGGCGATGTTTAAGGGTGATCCATTTTTTATAAAACAATCTGTATAATGAAAGACTGTAATGCATGATAATGCAAACTCCTGTGTATATTGTGTTTTTTCTTTTTTGTAGCAAACATTTAAACTTCTAAAAGTTTTCAAACTTTTATAACAGCTTATGTTGATTACAGCATACTGTATTTACAGCCATTTCAAAAAGAAAATGAATTCAATTACTGTGTTCAAAATAAGCACGATGCGTTTGTCGACACGTTTACGAAAATCTCTCAAACTGTCTTTGAACATTGACAAAGGAATAAGGGGGATTTGCTCTTCAATTTTTTCTCTCATTTCATCCAAACTGCGGAAAGTTCTTCCAGATGTGACGAAAACTTTTAAGACCATAAACAAAAACCTGCAGAAGTGAGATCAGGGCTCTTTGATGACCATTCAATAGCTCCTCTTCAACCAATCCATCTACCTGGTAGGAAGTTATTGAGAATTCGACGTACCGGTACTTCAATGCTTAAATGAGGAGGAGCTCTATCCTGTTGGTAGTACCACATTTTTCGATTACTACTGCTCATGTATGGGATTACTTTTTCGTTGAGAATAGAGCAATACCTTTGAGATGTCATTGTTTGTGGTGAGATATCGAATGCCACGACTCCGTGATAACTCATTGCCCCGTGATAACTCATTCTTCCAACAGAACTTTTCGAGATATTCAGTGACGATGCAACGGAGCGAATGGATGTTGTTGGGTTTTCTCGAAAATGTTGGACAACGTTCGCTTTATTTTCTTCACTTGATGCAGTGCAGGGTCGACCTGATGATGAGCGGCGTTGAACGATGCTACCAGTTTCTAACAACTTCTTGCTCCATGATATAGCTATGAAATCTATACTTGAAAACTAGCGTCAAATCATAGATATTTCAATAGAACAAGTGAAATTTTAAAAAAGAAAAAACATTTGGGACACCTTGTATACATGTACAATGCACTATACACTAGAACGCCTCTCCTACAAGTGATCTGTGCCGACAAAGAATTCCGTTCTCGCCAGCCATCAATTAATTCCCCCTCCAATTTGTTCTCACTTCCGACGATTTGATTGATTCGTTTTATTGATTCCATATTGATCACATAGATAACTATTTCAGCAGAGGGGGCACAAAAATTAACAGGGGCCTGCCCCCCCCGTGGCTACGGGCCTGTAGACAATTATTTAATATATCGGTTAAATATCCACTCTGCATGCATCAAATGAAAAGGTGCACTTTATGCAGCGCATCACTCTGTTGTAGTATGAAAGTGAGTGATTCTAAAATTTGTTTCTAGATTTGAAGAACAAATCAATTCTGAGAAATATGAATGTTTAATTGAAATATCATTATGTAGTAAAACATATGATTAGTTAAGTAAAATATTGATAACATTTCATTTGCTACCTTATTGTATTTATTGTAAAGTCGAGTGAACATAATAGTCCTGGCGTTAAATTTTGTTTACGTAAAGCATGATTGAAGGCAGAAGAATATAACAAACAGAAACCGAGACTACAATTAAAACTAAGAATTTTAGGTTGTGTAAAGTGATAAGAAGACAGACGTTATTGGAGACTTGTAGTTATAATTATTATCATTTTTCGCAACACAGTGAATTTTACTTCGTCTCACACTAATGAAGTGACTTTTGACTCAAGAAGAAATTGATTTGAAGACGAAACTCCATCTGAGCAAATTACATGGTAAGAAGTTTCAAAACTCGAAGCAATTTTCGCGAATGATTTTCCTTCAGCACAATCAATGCTTGAATTCGTTGAATAGAATTTATTCTCGGTCTAAAGATTGATCGCGCTTTTTGTAGCTAAGTTATTTTCCTGGTCTCTCAATGAATTCAGCCTTATTTGCCTACTCCATTTTCTGGTTACTGAAGCATTTTTAGGTGTGGTCGATTCCCCTATAAGAGGCCTCGCTTGGGCTAAGCCTCAATCTCAAATTCAATGAAATGATGGCATACCGTCCGAAAAGTTGTTTCTTGCAACGACAATTATTTTGTGTCTGAAGCTAGATAGCTTTCAAACTTTCAATTGTCGAGATCTGGTTGAGACTAAATTTCTGCATTTCTTGACAATGATAAAAGCGACAAATCCGTTCGGAATGTAAAAAATGTCAAATTGCAAATATCATCTCGACTTGCCTCTCGAAGCCTGCTATAATAATAATCTGTGTTTTTATTTCCAGTAATTAAATATCGTAGTGTTGAAGCGTTACAAGGTAAATTAATGAAATTCACATCGTATTGAAGACATGAAAACATTCACTTGCAGGCAATTACAGTAGGCTATAGCGAAAGCTAAGACGTGAAGAGCGTCAAGGACGACAGGTGTGGTGTTCAGTCTCTCATTGTGAGGTTTTTTATTCAGATTGAGTTGTTCTGTCTGGTGGGATTCTCTGTACGCGTTACGATCGTTCCAGAAGAGGAGACAGGGGGCATTTATTACTACAACTCTAGTGAATTTTCTTTGGACAGTGCAGCTACCAAAGGGGAGCTGTCATTTTGTCTAAGTACACGGACAATGAATAAGCGTCTTATTGCGGTTCTTACAATAGCTTTGATGTGAGCATTCGCTATTCTTTGAGCCAAAAATTACGCCAAGGATTTTCAGCTCTTCTACCGAGGAAATGTTCGACAGATGGATAGCAGTACAACTTGGAGAACGTCCATTATAGTAGCGAATGATGGACTTATTCTACGTCAGCATTCTCTGAGCCCATAAAGAAGCAGACTGTGAAGCTATCAACATATTTGACAATTTTACATGGTTTGGCGGAAATGTTGAAGCCCCCAGTCATAATGGAGAGCAGGCAAGGACAAATATCGAGCCTTGGAGGACACCCGACCTGAGCTTACAGTGACGTAGTCACTATTCACCATGCCGATGCGCACACATTGCCGTCGTCCAGTTACGAAACTCTTGATCCATAAAAGACGATGTTATATCGCACTCGATTAGTCTATTGATGATTGTATTGAATTTTAATTTATCAAATAAATGCGTTGATGTAATCGTAGGTCAGGATTTGGATGCCTGATACATCAGGATCCTCCAAACATTCGGTATAGTAATCATGAAGAGCAATCGTGGCACATGCTGAATAATACTTTTATAAGTACACTGCATTCCACACTTCTCTGTTGAATTACTTTTCGTTTATACCTTACTGATGTGATGTAATGCATCGATTTTCATTTTATCAAGTATACATGCAGACCGTTTCATAAGTAATTGCACAAAAAAGTTAGCCCATTTTCAAATGCAATTTTGGTTTAGAAGTCCTGGTTCAATTTTAATATACGATATACCAGATGAATCCTTATGTTCCATAAATTATTTTGACATACATTTTACTTTCTGAAGTGGTCAGCTGTGGTCAGTTGGCCCTTCGAAAGAAAATTAAACGTTTTCTTTGATGCAGGATTTTAATAGGCAGGCGACAAAATGTTTTGATGAAAATTGACAGATAGTGTGAGCTATCATTCAGCTTCATTATGATGTAAAGATTTTAAGAGTCATTGAATGTACAAAGAGATACAGTATCAATTAGTTTTACCAAAAATTTATTACTAAAAGAACATCTGACGCAATTTTCCAATGATGATGATGCTCAATTTCAATGAACTTAACGCCATGTGATAGGTTATGTTTAGTACTTTAAATTAGCAGAGCATTTAGGTTGTGTCTGGTCAGTTGTGGTCAGCAGACTTAAAAGCATGAAATTTTGGTCAATTCATTCACCGATACCGACAGACAAAACAAGACAAACGAATGCAGAAAATTAAGATTATCACCATTGAATCCGGCTTGTTTCAAGCTTTCAGGTGATATTTTGTTTTTCGAATTTCGACAACATTCAGTGCAGATTTACTAAATTTACACTTTTACCTGATTTTGCGCCTACTATAAGGTGACTAGATTTTTTTGTGTAAAACTGGGACACCTTACAAAGTAGGAAAATGGGCCTAGGTGTCATCTTGCTTTGCAAATAATTATAGTTGTTAACAACGCAAACAGCGAATTTTGGAATACGTTGTTGGGTAATATCGCCAAACCCATACTGTGACGAAATTTTCGCTTCCGTTCAGTCTATGTTTATCATTCTTTTTTTACTTCGTCCTTAAGTGTTATGTAAACTGACTAGTGGTAGCCGGCTTTTCATTTGTACCTGTTGTCTATGTTTGATTCTATGTTTCATTTATTTTTCGTTATTCTAACTAATTCGTATCAGAGGATTGAGAAAATGGCGAAACATGGTGCTGCGCATGTGATTCTGGTGTTTGCTTTTCATACAGCATGTGGCCATTAACTGAATGCTTTTTCCATTTCCACTAGTTTTTAGTATATTTCTTCAATCGATGTTCAGTCATTGATTGTTTACCTCGTTATGTTCAGGACTCATTACCTCCTCGCTATTAACAATGACGGATTCATAATGCATTTTCATCCATGCAGGATGTATGAATGTGTTCATCTACAATTGCTTTTAAATTACTTATGATGTAATCATCAATTTCATACTATTTTGTTTTTGGGTTGTTGTTAATATCTGAACTGTATAATAAAGCCCTTTTGGTTTATTAAAGTACATTGTTCTATTTTGCATCTTTTGTCTTCTCCGACTGAGAGAATCCAATTATATTTTATCGTTGCATGAAGATGTTAACTATGTAAATGAAACACTTCAGCAATTTTTTTTGTCACCAAATGTGAATTGTTTATGTATTTATCATAAAAAATATTCTTTAGCTGATGTTTAGTCAATTCTGTGTTCACATTTCTGCCTTCTTTAATAGCATTGTTTCAATATGGTAGTGTGTTGTATTGAAGCTCTTTAAACCCATATTGTTGTATCAAAACTCTGTAGTTACTATCTCATAGCTGAAGTCAGAAATGTTGTTTATTTGCGTATTTTCGTCTTGTCTGTTTGAAAGTATGTCATGCAACATTTGCCTTTGCGATTTTAAAAAATTGAAAACTGGTGTTATGGAATGTCAAAATCAACCTCCACATTAAGTATTGCTTTGACTGTGTGTGGAACTAAATTTTAGCACTGCGTACGGCAAAACCGGGACATATATCTGTCCCGGGACGCCGGGAAAAATTCGTGAAACCGGCACGTCTGGTCTCCTTGGCCTACTGTCACGTTAACAATGTTTTTAGCGGTCAAATGCACACAGCTTAATAGCTTTTATTGTACTAAAGCTTGCGTTTTCGAGTTTGGGTTTAAAGGAATGCTGCTGTTGTTTGCTCCAAGAAAATATAAGTTTTATCAAGATCGGCCCATCCGTTCACTGACAAACTTCAAATTTGTATTACTCCTACACACCGTCATTTGGTGGGTCATCATTCCCTCGGTTGAGGTCAGACAGATTTCGAATCCCTGATCTTTCAAACGGGGCCGCCTGTCTGCTCTGCACCTGTTCACAAGCAATAGCAATTCTTAACATGCAAGTGAATTGCTTTCATTGCAACAAAGACGATATTGTTAAAGGATTTGTTCACTGATAAATTACGTCACACTACAATTACATCTACGTAATCTTGACAATCAAACAATAACAATTTATGATATTCAAATCTTATACATGTAATGTGTAATACGTGTAGTATACTATAATTTTAGTAAAAGATTTTAGAAATGCTGATTTTCCGCTATATCCTAATGTTCTATTCAATGTAGGTACCTTTTCATTTATTTTAATCGCTTCAATGTTTCTAATTTTGCGATTTCGTCTATTCAATATAGACCTTTTCAAGTGTGCCAAATTTTAAACTGCTACAACTATAAATGCGCAAAGTTAAAATTACGTTAAAACACTACTGTATGGAAACCAACAACTCAACACCCAAAGTTGAAATAATATGACGACGTCGAAACAGTCAAGCGTCTCTGGTTGCATGAGTTACGGGACAAAAGTGCTTGTGAAAATGGTCACGTATCGGTTCCCAGAATATAAGCTAGATTACAGTACTATCTCGTGTTTTTGTTATTACATGAAGGCCTACCTGTACAATGCTTAACCTGATAGCATGTGTATTTCTGTGGTTGTACAAGAGCAAAACGAAAGTCGGCAACATTTACCATGAATACAACAGCAAATTAAAAATTTCAACCACTAATTACACAATGATTTAAAATTGTTGGCCATACCCAAAGAAGATTATAATTTCAATGAAACTAAAATCAGTCTGCCTCACGGCCCAATGGGTATAGAGAAAACACACGGAGTGTCGGAACGTTTCGAGTATTCTTCTTCATCCCAGAATGAATCAAAATCAGCTCAAGTTAGTTATGTACATAGAATTTGATAACGACCTATGTACATAACTTGCTTGAGCTGATTTTGATTCATTCTGGGCTGAACAAGAATACTCGTAATGTTCCGACACTCTGTGTGTTTTCTCTATACACGTTAAGCCGTGAGGCAGACTGAATTAAGTTTCATTGAAATTACACTAATTACCCCAATTTAATTAGGCAAACCACACTGTTTCCTATGCCTACTGTCTCGACTGGTCAAGTGAATGAATTTAGTAATCAATCAACTCTGAGCTCACGATTATTTTGTGTGAGAATAAGCAAAATATGTCTGTTTACTGATATATTGTGCGCAATGGATTTCGAGAAGACGGATATTCATAAATTGCCGCATTTCAAGTCAGGGAAGAATCCGCCTTGCAAATGCTGAGATCAGCAGAGTTCTCCGAGAAAAGACAGTCTTAATGACCACATACAAGAGATGGATTTTGAAGTTTGCTGAAAGCAGCTATCTCGTCAAAGATTCAGCTCAAGTAGATCCGGCAGCCTATCATTACCAGAAGACGATCAAATTCTTGAATGTATCGCAGTGGATAAGCATGCAATTATTCGCATAATTGATGTGGATTTCGTACAATGCTGAAACTGTTAGATATAAATTGCACAACATAGGTAGAAGATGACTTGTGAATTCATGGATTTCATACCTTAATGACAGAAACAATTTACGAAGACGGACAGCATGCGATCACCTTTCAGAACTGTACCAAGACAACAATTTTCTCATGTGTTTGATGACAGTTGATAAAGTGTGGATATACAGGAAGAACGAGCAGTGCTTTTGTCAAAACTCAGCTTGGGTTGCACCTGGTGGTGACGATGTGACTTTAATCTGGAATGCCTCCATGACCTCAAAGAAGCTCATGATGTCCGTGTTTTGTGACTCATGGAATGCTTCTGGTTGATACTTTATGAGAGTTCATATCAATACTGAAATTTTCTGTCCACATTATGAAAGGATGAAGTAGGCTGTGTAAAAAAAGAGACATCATGCACAAATGAATGACCACTTCTTTCTTCAAGACTATGCAAGATCGCAAACCGCTACTCTCAAGATGAAATAAATGTCGCTGATCACCCGCCCTACTCATCGGATTTATCACCTTCATAATGCTACTTATTTTCTCCAAAGAAAGCAACTTTGGTTGGTAAAAATTACGAAAATGCAGCTGATGTTATGATTTATATTTATATGTCCTACTGGCAAAGATCGACAATTCTATTAAGAAACCTTCCAACTACTGCCGACTTGATAGGAGAAATGTGTCAATGTTAGTGGCGACAGTTTTCAACACAATGATGAGGATGCTCCCTTTTCTTGAACGCAATAAATGCTGTTTCGAGTGGTTTGTTTTGCATGTTTTATTGATCGGTCAAAACTTTCCCACCAATCCCATAGCATCGCTTTGAAGTCATTTTAAAATGGAGTTGAGATGCATCTTAATAAAATTTGTGAAACAGTCCCCGATCCATGGCAAGGCAACATTCATGATAGGCAGAATCTGCAAAGAGGTTTACATTTACAGAGAGTACATGTATTTTGTGTCTTCAACGATAGCAAACGGATGGAAATGGCAGAAATCGGGCTTTCAGTTTTCAGTGTAGAAGTACATGTAGATGAAATAGATGAAAGCAGGAGCAAGCGGATTTAGACACGACTGGATGGTACAGCAAAACCTCACGCTGTTGGCAGAAGAGATCCTCATGAAACAAGACCAGGCAATGTGGAACTGCTTTATAGATTTCAAAATGGCTTTCGACAGTGTGTATCATGAAATAATATGAGCGGTCTTTCAGTTGTGTGGCGTGCAAGTCAAAGTGATCAGGGTCGACCGCGCAGACACAGTGTTGGATAGTGAGTTGTTAGTGTCTAACAAATCTCTAGAAGAGATTTTAAGCAGACGGAATATTCAAGATGTGAGGACAATGACAGACGTGGGTAGAAGACGTATGGCAGTGGTATGGTGCGAAGATGCAAACACTAGCCAGGAAAGCCATCAGATGAAGTCTATGGAGAAGAATTATAAAGTACGTCAACGGGCAATGGGCCCATGGACTTTAAGTCAAGCATGTCAAGGGCCTATGTAAAATGAATATCGTTGACGCACACCTCGGTCATATCTCGTCATATAAATGTAGTGTGCTGCCAGTAGTCTATACTCGTTCTGAATTCACTTTTCTTCTGAAGAGGGATCTGGAGGCCGATCAGATCGGCCCGGAGCTGCAGCAGGAAGTAAATCGGAGCCTATTGGTAAAGAGATTAGAAATAAGACGACCAAACTATGCACGCATGCAATGATAATGCTTACAATGCTACAATAATATACGTAAAATGTATGAGATGGTGAAGGTGTTGATATAAGAAATTAAAACTAGAAAGGTAGTTTAAACTAAATTTTACTTGCCGATCGATTTCACGAGTTGTCTCAACAGCTGTCGTTCCACGAGTCCTCAAGCAGTAGAGTGCAACTGGTGACTTCCAACACGAGTCGCATTTTGGTCGTGTTTCTCTTGATATGGAGCCGGAAGAATGGACTTTGTTGAACTCACTATTACATCACACATGTTATTGAATGACGAGTGACTCAACAAATGTTTGAATGGTTTCCAGATGGCTGAGATGTTTTTCAGCAGGACAATGCCCCCTCTCATAACTCACGAAAAACCAAAGCTTGTTTCCATATGCATAACCTCAGTATCATGAGCTGTACTGCCCAATCCCCCGATTCACCAACCCAGTTGAGATTTTATAGGGCATTGTGAAACAAAGACTCAGACATTGCAAATCTCATTCTCGCAGCGAAATAACATTTTCGTTTGTGAAAATGTGGAATAAAGATGGTGAAATTCAAGAAATGTGCAAGTTTTTAGTTGAAAATATGCAAAATATACCAAGAAGAGTAGCTTCAGTGATCGCTAACCGTGGTGGACACGACAAATATTAGTAACTCAGAAAGCGTCATGTTCTACTTTCATGTCCTCTTATCCCTTACAATAAATTCTAAATAATCACGAGGCGAGTTTGTTCTTATTTTGATTTGAAATGGTTATACACTCAAAATTCGCAAATTTCAGACTTGATGCAAATTTGCTGAGCCATGCTGTATGTATACTATATATGTAAATGTACCTACGCCATGCACTATTCTAGCATGGCTGCTTAGTTTGCTAAAGTCGATCATGCGTGCATGTTTTTGTGTGCGCATGAGATCAAATGTTGAGTTTGGAGCGGAGCAGAGTAGGTGAAGCCACAGTGATGAACCCTTGTTTGCGTGTTTGGGTCTAAAGATAACTTTCATCAGTACTGATGGTCATGACCGAAGCTAGTCTCGAGGGGCAATCAATTTTCCATTGAACGTAATGCAAATTCAAACTTGAATTCTGACTTTGAAACTTTAATCGTGAAGAGTCGAACGGTGTGAATAATATCTATGTCAAAATTTCTACCGCTTGCTATCATTGCATATAATGGCTGGGATAGGATTATGTCCGCTATGGACAACACGCAAATGAATCTGTCTCTGTGGGTGAAATATACAGATGGAGCGGATATCGCGGAAATCATTAATTTTAAAAATGTCCACTGAATCACCTATTGAATTGACAGCTCGTGGTTTTAGAAACACT
This sequence comes from Prostheceraeus crozeri, assembly GCA_907163375.1. NCBI lineage: Eukaryota > Metazoa > Platyhelminthes > Polycladida > Euryleptidae > Prostheceraeus > Prostheceraeus crozeri. The sequence continues at coordinate 56,488 of CAJQUW010000107.1, read as the reverse complement.
GTTGAAGGATAGTGCAAGCCAGACAATAGGTGATGGATACAAAATTAATCAAAGAAGATTCAATGAAAATTTGATCCACGATAGCAGCCATTCTTTTAGTTGATTTAGCAGCTTTATTAAGACTGTGCTCGTTTTTTTACAAGGAAGTGATTGAGATCATTAACCAGAGAAGCAATGTGGCTATATCAAAAGTATCAAGAAGAAGCACACCGTCGACAACGTCACACAGAAATGATGTGATGGCTGCATAATCACGACACAGTAAATTTGGAGTAACGGAAAGGGCAAAAAGTAATAATTTATGGGCGACTTATCTCAGGCAGATTGCTTCGATGCAGGATGATAGATCGGGAAAAGATTTGTCATGCATTAGATAACACGGACACATCCTCCTTTTCTATTATCACGACGATCACAAAGAAATGTAACAGCGTATGAGATTTACAATTAGCAAGTTAGTGAAATTTCGACGGGTATTCATTAGATATCACTTTAAACACACTACTGACAAATCGCCTAAGTTGGTGAGCCTGTAATAATTAATAAATGCTGCTTTTTTTGTAGTAGAATATATAAGCAGAATAATATAGTAGACAATATAAGTAGAATAATTAAATATTGAGTTGCATCCTCAGTTGAAACGTGGGATCAGACCTGAATAGCTGCTATTTCATCCAATATCAGGAATCATCCGCAGGCCTAGTTTACATCTCTGAACATCGACACAACTCCCTATTAAAAGTTGCAGCCATGCCTGAGCAAATTGAGATTTGACATTAGCAAGTTAGTGAAATTTCGACGGATATTCGTAATAAACATCACTTTAAACACACTGCTGACAACTCGCCTAGGTTGGCCTGTGATAATAAATAAATGCTGCTTTTCGTTTGGGGAAGAAATAGGAATCCTTTATGGAGCGAAAGCTTATAGTCTAGGAGAGCGCTATGCTAATGCCTAAGATGGAATATTGATTTGCCGGATAATATAGAAAACAGAATTCCTATTCAACCTTCCACACTATAAACATCAGACCAATTTTGATACCCGGTAGCATATGCAGAAGTTCAAACGATGTGACGATAACATAAAGTAAATTGATGTCGCAGAAAAAGGCGTAAATTCTTATCAGGAAAATTATACAACAATTTCATCAAGTATTTTATTAACCTACGTTTTATCCAATCAGCTTTAATCAAATCAACACAGGCAACAAATGTCACACACTGATAAATTCATAAGTTTCGATAAGAATGAAGTACCTTTTGATTATTGCAGTCGGAAATAACAATTGCTTTTGGGATGTCGTGTAGAGCGATAATATTAGCAAGAATTGGCAAAAATTATATCTTTAGGAGAATGAGAATGTCCTTATTTAACTATTCAGAGTTGCTATTTGACTCAACCCTATTGAGATTGGGCCTTTTGGTGTCATATAACCTCCCACCTCTGATTTTGATTTTGGGAAGTGATGCACTGTGGGCATTGAAGACGCTCAGAAAGGAAAGTTGTTTTACTTCTACCAGGACTGGGGTCTCCTGCGGATGATTCATACCCTTTGTGATGTCGCTTGGGCTTCACCCTTCGATACAATCGTGGAAAAGCAACTTTAAGCATGTGAGAACTCGAGAAACCTGCTCGCTTGTACTTGAATCTAACAGGAACAAAGGTGGAAAAGTAAAAAAGGAGCACGATACCTCCCCGGATTTTTCACACAGTTCAAAAGTAGGCGCAAGATAAAAGTTTACACGATTGGAAAACGAACTGCACGAGCTCATCAAGAGTATCGACGATTAATTGACTCGAAAATCAAAATGGTCGCAGCATCAATCAGAAAAGGCATTGAAAAATTACTAATCTTGCTAATATAAGAAAACAATAGCGCGATGAGAAATATAATTCAGCAATGCAGATATGTATATACGTATTTGATTCACACTAATTCACACATTGCGAACAGAAATTGAAATTCAATAACTGTTATCATGCAAACTCACATTCTTAGACTTCCAACTGAATGACTTTACATAATCTGAGTTTCATCTCAAATTGCCTGCATTTCGAAGAAAGATTGAAATTCAATGTCTTCTTTTCAGGTGAAGTGCCACATTTTCTGAAGGCCCACCTTATGATCGAAGATGCAATATTTTGGCATCATGTATCATAAGATATGTTATGCATCATGTAATTTGCAAACATTAGTTTTATCCGCACCACAACTGATGCGAAAAAAGTCATCTGGCAAATAGACGTGCATGCTGAGATTACTCTAATATAAAACCCATCATTAACATAGAATGATTTTATCAAATTTATTGGTTAATGTAAAATGTTCTTATTAACTGGATCTGTCTTGCATAAAAATGTAAGTTTGTATTTAAAAGTACAAAATCTGATATCAAAGAGTGGGTCATTAAATTGTTGACTGCGTTTATTATTGACCATTATCTTCTCAGTAGAATAAATGAGCATCACAGCCACAGAATTAGAAATTTGCTCGTTCAGTCTTCATTGCCTAGAAGGGAAGAGTCGTATATACTGTTGGAAATGGCACACACTGTCTCAAACAATAGGCTAGCTGCCAGCCGGCTTTTGGACATCAGTAGCGTGCGTGTTGTAATATAATTTCGGTCACGCATCGCTGTCTAGTTGTATTCCATGAGGAATGCTGAGATGAGGATGGTGAAATTATCAGATAAACCAATTTTCGGACACCTGCTATCTTCTTTGATAATGATCGGAGGGACCAACATTATCGAGAAAACTTTATTTTTTAGGAAACAGACTTGGAAAGGCCGGAGCGTCTACCCCGAAGGGCCCAGCTGTGAGGAAGTTTGGGAACCTGAACTGCAGACAGCTTGTTAAAAAAAATAAATAACAAAGTGAATTCACTCATAACGACTCAAACAAGTAAGTTACCTGTGAAACGAGCTTTGCGAAAACCGTATTGATTGTCACTCAGAAGGAAGGACCAACATTATCGAGAAACCTTGAGCATAATGATCTGAATTCTTCGAATCTGAAGGAATCGTGGCAATCGAAGCCCCTTGATGGAATTTATCACATGACTTTTTTCCTATCTCTGCAAGGTATCTGATATTCACTGGTTGCCCACTTACTAAGTGGTGGGCAACCAAAGTACCATCGTTTTGAATTAGTCAATACTTCTATAAACAAACTAATTCTATGATTACAACAGCAAAAGTCAATCAGAACAAAACCCTTCATAATATTATAAAAAACATAAACACACAGCAGATGATGAGCCAAACCTTCAATTAAAAGAATCCATTACATTGATCTACTGCGTCTATCGGCGAAACTGTGAAATTGGTTCCGCTAACTTCACAACGGAACCGCTTTTATCTGTAAATTTGAATTTCTCATACACGACTGCGAATGTGTGGAATCTGAGCCCAGATTCGTGATCAGGGGCTGAAATTGATAAAATAGAAGTTGTTTCAATCAGAATCTCGCTGTAACAAATAATGGCTCCGTTCGGTGGTTCCTCCAACTTCAAACACGTGTGACCCACTAGATGCGTGCACTAAGATAGTTGAAGATCTGTCTGCATCAAATTGAACGCATTAATCACTCTCATCGGCGCATGACGAGTCAGTAGCGACTAGAGCTCGGATTTCCCTACTTTTCCCGATCCTGGGATTGACTTCCATAAACATATTCGAGCTTGGAATTATGTCATTATTTCTATTGAGCTTGGAAAAGACATGGAATTTTGAGTTTGACTTATGTGAGCCTAGATCTACTTACAATGCGAATGAAATTAAATATATGATAGATCAAATGACCATGCAAAGATGTGTGGCTGGTTAGAACTCGAACCTGCAACCCCAGGTTATACAGACCTGTTGCTCTACCAACTGGGATGAGGACCACTTACATGCGAATGTGCTATCCATTGGCAGGATCAAGTCCTCGCCATCATGGACCAGCTGTCATAGCAAATCAGTCCACAAATGTTCCGTCACGATTGTGACTGCCGATAATAAGATCAACATCGCGGGGATCTTTGTACACCAAAGTATCTGAGGCCATATCGTGCATGATTCTGGTGCGTGCTTGATTTTGATGTTTTAGTGATCATTTGTTCACTTGTTTTGTCATTTTGGTGCTATTTTAGCACTTTCTATCTGTGTTCTATCATCTGTCGTTTATCTCCTCGCTGCTTTTGCGCATAGCCTACATAGTAAACGACAAAGAATTCTTATGTCATTTTCATCCAGAAAGTGTCCTTCGTAAATGTTCACTTATAGTTAGTGTGCAATTTTCTCCCGATAACTTACGTAGTCATGCTTTTTATAGTTGAATTGTTGTTTTTTCGTGAAGTCATGCCGCATGTAATTGACAATAAGAATAAAATGAAACGGACGATGTGCGCTTTTACGAGATAAACGTCGCATTATTATTCGCTCCAGTAAAGGAGCAATTTTGGGATCGGGATCGACTTCTAACAGTCTATGGAGTAAATAAATGTATTATCATCATGCTATACGTGAAGACACAGGATTACGAGATCCTGTCTTCATAAGTCTAAGCGAGTAATGCGTTCTGCAATTGTTAGATTTGGTGAAGATACAAGACTTCGGCATCAGGTTTAACTCATGCAGGCAAGGTTTGAGTGATGAACATTGTATTATCACTTAATGTTATCGAACTATGCTAACACTAATATCACACTTACATGTGCGGGTCTACAGAACTGAGCACATTAAGCACATTTTTGGACGCCGGCAATGTAATGTCGACAATTTTCGTCAGTAATTTATGTAGACGGTCATTTTGCTTCTAACAGACAGCGTCACATACAAGAAAGGAATCGATCTCGATGTCTTCAGTATTGAGAGTCAACACACTAACCTGCTAGCTACCAAGATCTTCGGAAATCTGTGTGGTACATCCTCATACACTGGTAAGTGATGATATGAATAAGGCCCTATGTATGCCAACAGCAATAGATTGTGCAGCATCCTGTCTTCCCGACCACAATTTTTCCAACTCGAATTCGAGATTCATTCATTTCATCACTTGAGATAAATTGCCTTGTCTGCGTGCTTCGGTATAGAGATGGCATCAATCAGAGATGACGTTCAGAACTAGTCTCGAGGGAGAGAAAGAATAATTTTCCATTGAACGAAATACAAATTCAAGTCTGAATTCTGACGAACCAGAAGATTGATACCACATTTCACAATCAGCGTACACAATCAGTAATTTTAGATCGTGACGAGTCGGACGGTGTGAATAATATTTCCGTTTGTCGCACATTAACGGTGTAAAAAATATAAAAAATGATAATGTATATCGAAATAGGAGAAAACTTCGGTTATCTGTGGCCACGCTTGTTCTCTAAGCAGAATACATCAAGAATGTGAAGTACATCAACGGGACATGCGTTGTAAAGGAAGTTAGCATTAATCATTAAGAGACAATAAAGTCATAGATATGAAAAATACGCGTCTAAAATGAAAAATTCATGTACAATCTAGTTACTTATCAATGAAAGTAAATAGTAACACTGAATAACTCAAAATTGACAGTAAAAGAATATATAATATACAATCCTGCGCATGTAATCTTAGAAACTCAACTAAGTCGGAGAAGGAATAAACGGTCCTTTTGGCAGCAAAGATCAGGTTTCATCTGACGTATTGTCACACTTTCGATGATGGAAAGATGGAGGGGATCTTTAGCCTGCTTGTGGACTTGAAAGCCTTTGTCATTCGAGTTCAGGACATTCGGCTTGTGTTGACACTCAGTTAAATGGCGAGTTATGGCTGATTGTATCGGCTTTCTTGACTTGGGCCGCGAATTTGAGGTATGCAACCAGTTGGGAATGTGCTCCTTTCTTCGGACTGAGAGACATCGCGCTTTTCCCACAGTACCTTGCTCCGCAAGGACAAGAAAAATAGTAAGTTATCAGAGGTTTGTGGTCCGGCGGTACAATGTCTTTCACAATGCTAGGAGACAGCGTTTTTGTTCTGAATACAGGGATTGCCTTCAATTGGTAGAATCCACTTTCAATATCACTGCGCACTTTCTTCGCTATCAATTCGCTTACTTTGCCATAATATTGGAGCTCAAAGTAGAATGGTTTCTTCGGGACTCCAGCTTGGTTAGGTGGTGGTGGTGTCGAGTGCTTCTCTATAAACCAACGAGGATAACCATTACTCTCCAACACTTGATAGAGAATATTGAGCTCTTGCTGTAAATGCTCGGGTGAGCAAAGCTGTCTCTCTCGGGAGAAAAGTGTCTTCACCAAGTTGACTTTGTATATTTTGGGACTGAGTGATTGATAGTTATTGTATAATCCAGTAAATGTTTCTTTGCGATAGATGGAGGTAGAAATTTTGCCATTGGTGTCACGATGCCTCAAATTCGCGGCCCAAGTCAAGAAAGCCGATACAATCAGCCATAACTCGCCATTTAACTGAGTGTCAACACAAGCCGAATGTCCTGAACTCGAATGACAAAGGCTTTCAAGTCCACAAGCAGGCTAAAGATCCCCTCCATCTTTCCATCATCGAAAGTGTGACAATACGTCAGATGAAACCTGATCTTTGCTGCCAAAAGGACCGTTTATTCCTTCTCCGACTTAGTTGAGTTTCTAAGATTACATGCGCAGGATTGTATATTATATATTCTTTTACTGTCAATTTTGAGTTATTCAGTGTTACTATTTACTTTCATTGATAAGTAACTAGATTGTACATGAATTTTTCATTTTAGACGCGTATTTTTCATATCTATGACTTTATTGTCTCTTAATGATTAATGCTAACTTCCTTTACAACGCATGTCCCGTTGATGTACTTCACATTCTTGATGTATTCTGCTTAGAGAACAAGCGTGGCCACAGATAACCGAAGTTTTCTCCTATTTCGATTTATTTTCAGTATTGCACCAATCAAAGGGATAATGTATATATCGGGAATGAATGAAAAGCAGTCAGTACAGAAAGACGAAGAAATACAAAGTTTTTGAAAAAAATGAGTGAAGAGAATGCGGTTATTCTTCATGAAGATGAACAGAAATCTGTCCCTTTTTGTGCTTAGGCTCTATTCATTCATTTCTATGATAACGGTTTGAGATACATTGATTTTCATTGAACAGGATAGACCACCCAGGAATGAATGAAGAGAGGCGGCGAGAAGATGAGCACGCTTGAATTTGAACGTGTCCACTATGCGGTAGAATCGGAGGCGATAAAGTGTGAAGAATGTCATCTGGATTACGAATCTTGCAGAAGAACTTCAGTGCTCTCTGTTTGCGTCTGTGCGCCAATGACGTGAAAGTAAAACAGGAACATTTCAGGCCGCAGATAATTTTGTGACATCTTCTTTGAACTTTTTCATTCCTCCTGGAGTGTGTTACAGTCTTTCCGTTTAGAAGTGGAGAGTTGTATTCAATAGAATGTGAGCTTTGTAAACTTGTATGAGATCTTTCTTTGAAATTGAGAGACTTTTGAGTTTCTTTAGAATATAGATTTGCTGACTGGCAGTTTTACAAGGACGCAGTTTTCGAGGACACAATGTCAGTCTGGCAGAAAACTGTGGCGACAATTCGGTTACACCACTCTCGATTAAACTCGCACTCGTGTAATCGCTCATGGTGCAACCTTTAATCAATTTATCACCGAGGAAAATTGTATCAAGTACGCACTTTTCACTTGATATGCCAGCCTACAATCTGACCACTGAGGCCCGTGTGTTCGCTGATGCGAGCTACTTCTGAATTGCGTGTGCTTGACCAATCACACAAACCAATCTATTCGTCCTGACACAAGACGAATATCTGTGTCACAGAATAAGACATTTCGTCTCTTCTTCCGTTTGACTAGAAGGGAAGCATTGGAATATGTAACGTTAATGAAATGGCACAATCTCCTGACTACACACCATGGCAATCGAACAATGAGCAGCCAGTTCAACATTAAACACGTCAAATTATGCAAAGTTTCCGTGACTGTTATCAGCCGGGTCACACATGAAAGAGACACAGACGATGTCAAGTTCTACAGAGAAGTTTGTAAACTTTTTTTCGTGCGCCTGCTAACTATTTTTAAAATGATCGGAGGGCCCAACATTATCGAGAAAACTTTTACACAATGATCTGAATTCTTCGAATCTGAAGGAATTCAGAGCAATCCGCAAGCGACGCACGACTATTTTTCCTATCTCTGTGAGGTATTAGGAATTTCTTTTTGCTCACTTATTAAGTTCATGCATGTGCCATCTGTTTGAATCAGTTTGCACTTCTAGCAAAATGATGCGCTTAAACAATCTAATTCTGTGATCTATGTCAATTCCTATCTCTAGACTAACGCAAGCGCAAATGAATCCATCTCCATAGTTCTTATCCACACGGTCAGAACTGCGATGCAAAAGAAGAATTGACATCTGCCTGTTTCATATTGCAATTCTGCACACAGAAATCAGACTGCATGACGCAATCAATTCTATTGACAGCCAACTTGTCAAATTAAACGGTGATATTAATCAATGCCATCTCTCCTCGAACAATTCGGTCGGGAAGATGGTGTTGATGTCAATTTGGACTTGTTTATCGTCATATCTATTGTTATCTCGAAATTATGAGTGCATTTCGAAAATGATAAAATGAGAAGATAATAAGCCGACAATGTGAAAATTAGGCATAATTTGAGAAAATATAATAAGCGAAAGCGTAAAGTTGGCAGCAGATGAAGGTGATGTGCATTTGAGAAGAGCTGTAGGCGTGGAGAGAAATGAAAATAGGAACAAAGTTCATTAAGTTAGAGATATGTAAACGTAAGTGACATCACACACAATAAACTTCCATGTAATCTTCCATGGTGATGTATGGAGGACCATCAACGGTGCTGCCATGAACCGTCCTCTTACTTTTTAGACATTTTAGGATTAGACTTATTTTTATACATTTTAGGATATAAAAATTTTCTTTTAAATCATACTTTGTACCTATTGAAAATTAACTAGTCATTAGCTTGTTTTTTTTAACTTTGTTACCTTGACGCACTTTGCTACGTTGAATTGTTTTTGCAGCACGTCTTGAGTTGAAGGTGGATTATGTCCCCGCCTCTTGACCTCTACTGGCTGGACTCTGTCCTTCTTTCAAATGCCTGAGGTACATTTCAGTCAATAGTGACTCTATTTTTTTGATAGATGCTAATCTTTCTCTATTATAAATTTAATTTTTGAGGCTGTGCATCTTAAATGTACAGGACCGCGCTTGGTCGGGTTTGAGCGTCCAGGATTAAGCGGTCGAAACGCGATCGTCCTGACCAAGTTCCTGTTGATGACCTCATTAAAAATAGTCAAATAATTTGTATGCATATTTTGTACAATTCTATTTTACGTTTTAGCTCAAGGAACTAATATTGATTCTCTTACACACTTGGTAGATTTTAGATAGCGTAATCCCGCTGTGTTATTAGCTAGATCTGGTATTTTGATTGGAAACAGACCTGTCCTCTTATCATCTGAATGGGCAGACTGTTAAATAGGATCCTTTCAATATATAAGTGATAAACATAATTTTGAACAGAGCGACTTACTCGCCAATTCATTACACATGAGGAGAGGAGAAGCGTTGTTTGTCCTTTTAGTAAGTATTTTTAAAATTTTTAGACATTTTAGGATATAAAAATTTTCTTTTAAATCATACTTTGTACCTATCGAAAATTAACTAGTCATTAGCTTGTTTTTTTAACTTTGTTACCTTGACGCACTTTGCTACGTTGAATCAGACACCTCACCTTATAGGCCTACTATGTTGTATTTGTGTAGATAAACTTTTGATGCGAGTTTCCTTGTCTAATGGCATGACAGGCAACTGACGCCTCGTAGGCCGCCGCGACGCCTCAGCTATAGCCACGTCTGTAGGAAGTATAGAAATTGACAACAATAAAACCTCTAGAAAGGGAATTAAGCTTCATGCAATGCACTATAACGGCACATAAATCGCACGGATTTTCACTTAGATGCACCTGCCCACGTCTGTATGATTGGTTTAGAATCAGTCACATGTGTAAATCGAAGCTTTCCATTGGTGGTTCATACCCCAACTTAGTTCCCCCGGATGTGCCGCGACCTTGAGTCAATTTTCATTTTAGCCAACTTCAGATAAACAGATGCTAGGAAGCCAGATATTCCAACCACAGAATGAGACAGGTTGTCTCTTCTTCTGTTTGACTAGAAAGGAAGCATTGGAACATGTAACGCTAATGAAATGGCACAATTTGCTGACATAATACCATAGCAATCGAACAATCAGCGGTCAGCTCAACATTGAACACGGCAAATTGTACGAAGTTTTAGTGGCTTATCAACCGAATCACACACAACAAAGAGACGCACACGATGTCATCAAGTCAACGTTTTTTCGTACGCCTGCTGACCTTTTCAAAAATGTTCGGAGGGCCCAACCTTATCGATAAAACTTTTGCGCAATGATCTGACTTTTCGAATCTGAAGGAATCGTGCAGAGAGAATAGCACGAGGGTTTCCTAAGGTGCAACTGGTCGGCTGCAGATGTAATGTGTGGTACTACTGTATCATTTTTGACTGAGGAACTAGGGATTATGAGGTTTTGTCGACAATTTGCCTTATATGCTAGCAAATATACTAGATACCTTAAAGCAGATGGCATGGTTTGATGGTTGTGCATCATGGAATATACTAAAAAATTATTGTATCTTCCTGTGAACAAAAGTCTACAATAAGTGTGTATAAAATGTACTAACTATATATTTCGAGAGTCCTCACATCAACATATCTTGCCTGCACTACAAATGAGTGACTTGAGATTGATTCAATTTGAATTTTTCTATCAGGCTCGTCCATCATTTTTAGAAGTATGCTTAAAAGTAATCAAGGTACATTCAATTATCAAATCGAGTTTCTCGGCAGCTCAGGAAATTCCCGCAGGCCTGCATCGCACCCGCACCTTAAAGCCAGCAGCCCGCAGATGGAGGTTAGCCCCGTTCGGGGCGCACCGTAGACTATATGGCAATCTTAACAAAAGTTGAATGTGCCAAAGAGTAGGGAATAGAAAGCGTCTATCATGATGAGGCTGACGCATGTCGCTCACTCTGTCCTGCTCAGCAGAGATATTAGTTCAGCAGCGATTAGCAGTCTGACTGAATGCGAGCAATACAAACAATGTTTACATAAAAATTGCATGTATATTTACATAGCACAAGCTTGAAGATTGGAACGCTACCTCTTGGGTTGTCCATACATGCTTCATCGTTGCATGGTTGCATTTTCTTGCGAGGACGAATTCTATTGGACATCTTTTCTAACAACTTTTTTCCAGCGCAGTGCTATTTGCTCTTTCTATTTGATCAAAAATTGCTCGAATCAACTGTATATATTGTATTATTGATTTAATCGCCGAAATTTATTGTATTTTTCTAGGAAATTACAGCAACACGAAGAAACAAATACTTTGCATTTCAAAACTTAGTAAAAGTTGGGCAGATATCACAAGCGCTGATTGATATGACGCAATCAAACAGTTGGATTGGTTCACCTATCATGTTCCTTTGATTGATGAAACAGGTTTTCTCACCATTTACTTCAGCGATTTTTAAAAATTTTCTCTATCTGTACAGAAGAGGTTGAATTCCCAAAAAAATACAGGCAAGATATTCCTTAGTCAAAGCCTCTGCACAGGTAGTTGACATCGCACAGAACCATAGTATGAGAGTTGCAGCAGCCTTGTCGGAGTTGCTATCAAATCATGTTTTTAGCCGATAAAATAAATTCTTTATGAGCCTGATGTGCTTCTGCTATGATTCAATGAGGATTGCGTTTAGTAAGTTAAGGAAATTTCGACGGGCATTCATTAAAAATCACTTTAAACACAACTTTAAATAGGGAGTTGTGTCGATCTTGAGAGATGTGAAGTAGGTTCGCTAATGATTGGATGAAATGGCAGGTATTCAGGTCTGATCCCATGTTTCAACTGAGGATGCAAGTCAATATTTAATTCCATTTATATTGATTTAACTTTAGAGGACAATTTTCAATCTATTTAACTCATGCTATCACATGCTATAACGAATTTCCTTGGTAATCGCTTTTCTTTATATGCGAATTTGCTAGGTATTCAGCATCCGAAGATGACAATAGTGAAAATAATGTTCCGGCATTCAAAATTTGTGAAGTTGTTTGCAAAAAAATCTAGCATGTTTTGATAAATAATTGACTGTATTTAATTAATGTACCGTATTTAGATAATGTTTGCAAAAAGAAATACACGGGCATAGTTATGTGAAGCAGTAAAGACCTAGACAAGATAGCTAGAATTCATTATCCGTATTCATTATAACCAGTGTTAATTGAAGTTCTATAAAAAATGTTCAATCAGTAAATGGAACAAAATTATAAGAACATTTCAAACGAAACTAGCCCTACTGATATCTCCTTAGAACATCAAAATATGTATTTCGAAGATTTTGTAGATGCGGTTACATGTTCGGATTCAGTCAGGTGATACTGTTTGTAAACATCTCAAACTTTCTGAGAATATTTTTGAACTCTTACCCCCGAGAAGGTCATTGTTTTGTGATAATGAAATATTGTTTCTCTCACCTAGCAAACGGTTTGATCTTGGACATGTAATAGATAGTTCTTTATTCAAGACGCAAGAAGTAAATCCCTGGGGGAATTGTAGCAAATGTCACACCGCTGAAAGAAACAATACTACATTGTTTGTCATCCTGTCTTTATCCCCAATGATTGGATGAACCATAACAGCTAGGCAAAACAACGAACGTGACACCAAAAGCTTTCTACAACGAGAAAACAAATCTGCTGGTTGAGTAGCAGTGATGATATGCGGTGCGATACATGTGTTCACTTGTTATGTTGTTTGTTCACTTGACAGGTTTATCCGATTCTTTCCGTCTTTACTAATGAAAACACTTGTTTCGCTTTGCCTGATTGAATCTCATGAAACAGTTGATTTGCTAACCACACTTTTACTCCAGACTCAAAGGATAAGAATAATCTAAAAAGGTCAATTTTGAGGCTAATGAATGATTAGAAAAAGGCGCGACCAGCATGTCTACGCGATTATGATTCTACAATAAAATACATTTTTGAAAGAATATACTTTTCACAATTCAATATTTCTTCATCGAAAGTATTATGACATTTAAATGCCAATTCAGCAATGACTTCTATTTAAGTAAATATCAGATGCTTATTCAATGAATTGAAATCTGAATATGTGACAAGTTGTGAATTACTAGCATGTCTCGCGCCAAAGTCCTAGGAGTCATGATTTTCGAGAATTAAAAAAGACAAACGCTCTGTTCAAAAATATAAACGAGTGTAGGGAAGTTATCATATAAAGAATTTGAACCACGAAGGATTTATAGTTCTTTGTGTCCACACCCCTTTGAAGTCTTTTGTATTTTGTTGCTAATTTTGTAGGTATGCAATTTTTTCAGTTTTTAACTTTATTTTTAATTTAGCATCGCAAAATTTTAATCAGGCCAGTATTAATAGAAATCAACAGTGTAGAATGAAATTCATGAAGGCAAATTGGAATACGATCAACAAGAAATGAAAATATGAAATATAGGTTTTCAGCTTATAGCACTTCATTTTCTTACAAATATTCAGTACAGCACTGATAGTCAATATACATGTTCTTCATGAAAATTATATTGCCGGTCTGTGATTTGCAACAGGTTTACAAGCAGCGATGTGATCAAATAGACGACTGTAGGGAATCATGCACCCTTACAATCGAATGTCATAAGTCGAATGCCTTAACCATTAAACAAGAGCTATTTTTCGTTGTTATTGCATTGTTTCTCAGCTTGTTGTTAGAACATTTCATAAATTCTGGATGAAAGTTCAATCTAATTCATTTGCGAGTGTCAACATATCATTCATGCATCATAAGCATGGCAGACATCCTTTAACTTATTTTCAATCAAACAACATTTCGCCTTCTGATTTTTCACAATGAAATGTCCGCGGTGCATTTCACAATTTGCAGTGCTTTGTTAGAAACAATCGTTTGAAGAATAGCTAAAATGATTTTGATAAGTTCACGGAATGAAGGAATTTCATTAAGAATTCAACAGTAAATTAACAATAAACTGTAAGGCAAGGTGATGCTGTGTCCAATTAAATGATGCAACCTAAATATAAAAAATTGTCTTGTTTGACCGTGTATTCGCTTTTCAGAGCTATCAATTTATTTTACTATCAATCGTGCTGCAATTCTGTATATTGTGATTTTCAATTCATCTTTAATAAACGCCTCTACTACGGTGAGATGCACAACACCGTCGAAACTTAAAGGACGAAATATCTGATGTCAATAAAGTCTCCTAGTTTTGAGTTCGAAGAGTATGGCGATCGGCACGCGGGAATCTTTCAGAGATCCTCGCTTTGACTATTCTGCTAATACGACATAGGCCCCTACTACTACTGCAATATTCTGACGTCATCTTGTGACGCCATTGACAAAGTCTTAATTACGAAATCGCGATCTGGCGCGGCTACTCAGATTACAATACTACATAGGCCCCTACTATTACTACTGCAATATCCTGATGTACACATTTTGAGAAAAATTTGCTGTGCCACTTTTCCATCTAATTGAATGTACCTTGATTGCTTTTAAGCATACTTCTAAAAATGATGGACGAGCCTGATAGAAAAATTCAAATTGAATCAATCTCAAGTCACTCATTTGTAGTGCAGGCAAGATATGTTGATGTGAGGACTCTCGAAATATATAGTTAGTACATTTTATACACACTTATTGTAGACTTTTGTTCACAGGAAGATACAATAATTTTTTAGTATATTCCATGATGCACAACCATCAAACCATGCCATCTGCTTTAAGGTATCTAGTATATTTGCTAGCATATAAGGCAAATTGTCGACAAAACCTCATAATCCCTAGTTCCTCAGTCAAAAATGATACAGTAGTACCACACATTACATCTGCAGCCGACCAGTTGCACCTTAGGAAACCCTCGTGCTATTCTCTCTGCACGATTCCTTCAGATTCGAAAAGTCAGATCATTGCGCAAAAGTTTTATCGATAAGGTTGGGCCCTCCGAACATTTTTGAAAAGGTCAGCAGGCGTACGAAAAAACGTTGACTTGATGACATCGTGTGCGTCTCTTTGTTGTGTGTGATTCGGTTGATAAGCCACTAAAACTTCGTACAATTTGCCGTGTTCAATGTTGAGCTGACCGCTGATTGTTCGATTGCTATGGCATTATGTCAGTAAACTGTGCCATTTCATTAGCGTTGCATGTTCCAATGCTTCCTTTCTAGTCATGCAGAAGAAGAGACAACCTGTCTAATTCTGTGGTTGGAATATCTGGCTTCCTACAGACGTGGCTATAGCTGAGGGCGTCAGGGCGGCCTACGAGCCGTCAGTTGCCTGTCATGCCATTAGACAAGGAAATTCGCATCAAAAGTTTATCTACACAAATACAACATAGTAGGCCTATAAGAACTGCTGAGGTGTCTGAGCAAGAAGACGGTTCATGGTAGCACCGTTGATGGTCCTCCATACATCACCATGGAAGATTACATGGAAGTTTATTGTGTGTGATGTCACTTACGTTTACATATCTCTAACTTAATGAACTTTGTTCCTATTTTCATTTCTCTCCACGCCTACAGCTCTTCTCAAATGCACATCACCTTCATCTGCTGCCAACTTTACGCTTTCGCTTATTATATTTTCTCAAATTATGCCTAATTTTCACATTGTCGGCTTATTATCTTCTCATTTTATCATTTTCGAAATGCACTCATAATTTCGAGATAACAATAGATATGACGATAAACAAGTCCAAATTGACATCAACACCATCTTCCCGACCGAATTGTTCGAGGAGAGATGGCATTGATTAATATCACCGTTTAATTTGACAAGTTGGCTGTCAATAGAATTGATTGCGTCATGCAGTCTGATTTCTGTGTGCAGAATTGCAATATGAAACAGGCAGATGTCAATTCTTCTTTTGCATCGCAGTTCTGACCGTGTGGATAAGAACTATGGAGATGGATTCATTTGCGCTTGCGTTAGTCTAGAGATAGGAATTGACATAGATCACAGAATTAGATTGTTTAAGCGCATCATTTTGCTAGAAGTGCAAACTGATTCAAACAGATGGCACATGCATGAACTTAATAAGTGAGCAAAAAGAAATTCCTAATACCTCACAGAGATAGGAAAAATAGTCGTGCGTCGCTTGCGGATTGCTCTGAATTCCTTCAGATTCGAAGAATTCAGATCATTGTGTAAAAGTTTTCTCGATAATGTTGGGCCCTCCGATCATTTTAAAAATAGTTAGCAGGCGCACGAAAAAAAGTTTACAAACTTCTCTGTAGAACTTGACATCGTCTGTGTCTCTTTCATGTGTGACCCGGCTGATAACAGTCACGGAAACTTTGCATAATTTGACGTGTTTAATGTTGAACTGGCTGCTCATTGTTCGATTGCCATGGTGTGTAGTCAGGAGATTGTGCCATTTCATTAAAGTTACATATTCCAATGCTTCCCTTCTAGTCAAACGGAAGAAGAGACGAAATGTCTTATTCTGTGACGCAGATATTCGTCTTGTGTCAGGACGAATAGATTGGTTTGTGTGATTGGCCAAGCACACGCAATTCAGAAGTAGCTCGCATCAGCGAACACACGGGCCTCAGTGGTCAGATTGTAGGCTGGCATATCAAGTGAAAAGTGCGTACTTGATACAATTTTCCTCGGTGATAAATTGATTAAAGGTTGCACCATGAGCGATTACACGAGTGCGAGTTTAATCGAGAGTGGTGTAACCGAATTGTCGCCACAGTTTTCTGCCAGACTGACATTGTGTCCTCGAAAACTGCGTCCTTGTAAAACTGCCAGTCAGCAAATCTATATTCTAAAGAAACTCAAAAGTCTCTCAATTTCAAAGAAAGATCTCATACAAGTTTACAAAGCTCACATTCTATTGAATACAACTCTCCACTTCTAAACGGAAAGACTGTAACACACTCCAGGAGGAATGAAAAAGTTCAAAGAAGATGTCACAAAATTATCTGCGGCCTGAAATGTTCCTGTTTTACTTTCACGTCATTGGCGCACAGACGCAAACAGAGAGCACTGAAGTTCTTCTGCAAGATTCGTAATCCAGATGACATTCTTCACACTTTATCGCCTCCGATTCTACCGCATAGTGGACACGTTCAAATTCAAGCGTGCTCATCTTCTCGCCGCCTCTCTTCATTCATTCCTGGGTGGTCTATCCTGTTCAATGAAAATCAACGTATCTCAAACCGTTATCATAGAAATGAATGAATAGAGCCTAAGCACAAAAAGGGACAGATTTCTGTTCATCTTCATGAAGAATAACCGCATTCTCTCCACTCATTTTTTTCAAAAACTTTGTATTTCTTCGTCTTTCTGTACTGCCTGCTTTTCATTCATTCCCAATATATACATTATCCCTTTGATTGGTGCAATACTGAAAATAAATCGAAATAGGAGAAAACTTCGGTTATCTGTGGCCACGCTTGTTCTCTAAGCAGAATACATCAAGAATGTGAAGTACATCAACGGGACATGCGTTGTAAAGGAAGTTAGCATTAATCATTAAGAGACAATAAAGTCATAGATATGAAAAATACGCGTCTAAAATGAAAAATTCATGTACAATCTAGTTACTTATCAATGAAAGTAAATAGTAACACTGAATAACTCAAAATTGACAGTAAAAGAATATATAATATACAATCCTGCGCATGTAATCTTAGAAACTCAACTAAGTCGGAGAAGGAATAAACGGTCCTTTTGGCAGCAAAGATCAGGTTTCATCTGACGTATTGTCACACTTTCGATGATGGAAAGATGGAGGGGATCTTTAGCCTGCTTGTGGACTTGAAAGCCTTTGTCATTCGAGTTCAGGACATTCGGCTTGTGTTGACACTCAGTTAAATGGCGAGTTATGGCTGATTGTATCGGCTTTCTTGACTTGGGCCGCGAATTTGAGGCATCGTGACACCAATGGCAAAATTTCTACCTCCATCTATCGCAAAGAAACATTTACTGGATTATACAATAACTATCAATCACTCAGTCCCAAAATATACAAAGTCAACTTGGTGAAGACACTTTTCTCCCGAGCGAGACAGCTTTGCTCACCCGAGCATTTACAGCAAGAGCTCAATATTCTCTATCAAGTGTTGGAGAGTAATGGTTATCCTCGTTGGTTTATAGAGAAGCACTCGACACCACCACCACCTAACCAAGCTGGAGTCCCGAAGAAACCATTCTACTTTGAGCTCCAATATTATGGCAAAGTAAGCGAATTGATAGCGAAGAAAGTGCGCAGTGATATTGAAAGTGGATTCTACCAATTGAAGGCAATCCCTGTATTCAGAACAAAAACGCTGTCTCCTAGCATTGTGAAAGACATTGTACCGCCGGACCACAAACCTCTGATAACTTACTATTTTTCTTGTCCTTGCGGAGCAAGGTACTGTGGGAAAAGCGCGATGTCTCTCAGTCCGAAGAAAGGAGCACATTCCCAACTGGTTGCATACCTCAAATTCGCGGCCCAAGTCAAGAAAGCCGATACAATCAGCCATAACTCGCCATTTAACTGAGTGTCAACACAAGCCGAATGTCCTGAACTCGAATGACAAAGGCTTTCAAGTCCACAAGCAGGCTAAAGATCCCCTCCATCTTTCCATCATCGAAAGTGTGACAATACGTCAGATGAAACCTGATCTTTGCTGCCAAAAGGACCGTTTATTCCTTCTCCGACTTAGTTGAGTTTCTAAGATTACATGCGCAGGATTGTATATTATATATTCTTTTACTGTCAATTTTGAGTTATTCAGTGTTACTATTTACTTTCATTGATAAGTAACTAGATTGTACATGAATTTTTCATTTTAGACGCGTATTTTTCATATCTATGACTTTATTGTCTCTTAATGATTAATGCTAACTTCCTTTACAACGCATGTCCCGTTGATGTACTTCACATTCTTGATGTATTCTGCTTAGAGAACAAGCGTGGCCACAGATAACCGAAGTTTTCTCCTATTTCGATATACATTATCATTTTTTATATTTTTTACACCGTTAATGTGCGACAAACGGAAATATTATTCACACCGTTCGACTCGTCACGATCTAAAATTACTGATTGTGTACGCTGATTGTGAAATGTGGTATCAATCTTCTGGTTCGTCAGAATTCAGACTTGAATTTGTATTTCGTTCAATGGAAAATTATTCTTTCTCTCCCTCGAGACTAGTTCTGAACGTCATCTCTGATTGATGCCATCTCTATACCGAAGCACGCAGACAAGGCAATTTATCTCAAGTGATGAAATGAATGAATCTCGAATTCGAGTTGGAAAAATTGTGGTCGGGAAGACAGGATGCTGCACAATCTATTGCTGTTGGCATACATAGGGCCTTATTCATATCATCACTTACCAGTGTATGAGGATGTACCACACAGATTTCCGAAGATCTTGGTAGCTAGCAGGTTAGTGTGTTGACTCTCAATACTGAAGACATCGAGATCGATTCCTTTCTTGTATGTGACGCTGTCTGTTAGAAGCAAAATGACCGTCTACATAAATTACTGACGAAAATTGTCGACATAACATTGCCGGCGTCCAAAAATGTGCTTAATGTGCTCAGTTCTGTAGACCCGCACATGTAAGTATGATATTAGTGTTAGCATAGTTCGATAACATTAAGTGATAATACAATGTTCATCACTCAAACCTTGCCTGCATGAGTTAAACCTGATGCCGAAGTCTTGTATCTTCACCAAATCTAACAATTGCAGAACGCATTACTCGCTTAGACTTATGAAGACAGGATCTCGTAATCCTGTGTCTTCACGTATAGCATGATGATAATACATTTATTTACTCTATAGACTTTTAGAAGTCAATCTCGATCCCCAAATTGCTCCTTTACTGGAGCGAATAATAATGCGACGTTTATCTCGTAAAAGCGCACATCGTCCGTTTCATTTTATTCTTATTGTCGATTACATGCGGCATGACTTCACGAAAAAACAACAATTCAACTATAAAAAGCATGACTACGCAAATTATCGGGAGAAAATTGCACACTAACTATAAGTGAACATTTACGAAGGACACTTTCTGGATGAAAATGACATAAGAATTCTTTGTCGTTTACTATGTAGGCTATGCGCAAAAGCAGCGAGGAGATAAACGACAGATGATAGAACACAGATAGAAAGTGCTAAAATAGCACCAAAATGACAAAACAAGTGAACAAATGATCACTAAAACATCAAAATCAAGCACGCACCAGAATCATGCACGATATGGCCTCAGATACTTTGGTGTACAAAGATCCCCGCGATGTTGATCTTATTATCGGCAGTCACAATCGTGACGGAACATTTGTGGACTGATTTGCTATGACAGCTGGTCCATGATGGCGAGGACTTGATCCTGCCATTGGATAGCACATTCGCATGTAAGTGGTCCTCATCCCAGTTGGTAGAGCAACAGGTCTGTATAACCTGGGGTTGCAGGTTCGAGTTCTAACCAGCCACACATCTTTGCATGGTCATTTGATCTATCATATATTTAATTTCATTCGCATTGTAAGTAGGTCTAGGCTCACATAAGTCAAACTCAAAATTCCATGTTAGTCCGGCAGCCAGAACGAGTTTCTGCAGGGAACAAGGCCGAAACTGACACTTTCACAGAATGATGTACACCCTATGCCTACTACGAATCGGCACGTCTGCCGAGTTCTATTGAGTTCCTCTTCTTGTCAGACAAGATCAAAGAAAAACACATGTAAATCCAATGGGACGCAGATTGCAGTTTTTGGCTGAAATGAAATTTTGTGTGTTTTCTCTGATTAAGCAAAAAGTACTAAGTCTAGAGTCATAATTTTTGGCATGGAATGTCAAGTCATTTCCTATGATGTGCATGTGCATGTGCTATCATCATGCATCTAATCGGCAATGTATGCAAAAATGTGGTTGAATGTGGATAAAGTTGCTCAAAATGTTTGTGTCTGCCGACATTAAAAGGCTCGGCAAATCTAAATGTGTCTAGCTTTATAGACAGGGATGCATGAACATGAAAGGAAATGACCTGAAGGCACTCTATGACAAATATAATGACTCTGAGCTAAATACTTTTTGTTTAATCAGAGAAAACATACAAAATTTCATTTCAGCCAAAAACTGCAATCTGCGTCCCATTGGATTTATATGTGTTTTTCTTTGATCTTGTCTGACAAGAAGAGGAACTCAATAGAACTCGGCAGACGTGCCGATTCGTAGTAGGCATAGGGTGTACATCATTCTGTGAAAGTGTCAGTTTCGGCCTCGTTCCGTGCAGAAACTCGTTCTGGCTGCCGGACTATGTCTCTTCGAAGCTCAATAGAAATAATGACATAACTTCAAGCTCGCAAAGGTTTATCGAAGTCAATCCCAGGATCGGGAAAAGTAGGGAAATCCGAGCTCTAGTCGCTACTGACTCGTCATGCGCCGATGAGAGTGATTAATGCGTTCAATTTGATGCAGACAGATCTTCAACTATCTTAGTACACGCATCTAGTGGGTCACACGTGTGTGAAGTTGGCGGAACCACCGAACGGAGCCATTATTTGTTACAGCGAGATTCTGATTGAAACAACTTCTATTTTATCAATTTCAGCCCCTGATCACGAATCTGGGCTCAGATTCCACACATTCGCAGTCGTGTATGAGAAATTCAAATTTACAGATAAAAGCGGTTCCGTTGTGAAGTTAGCGGAACCAATTTCACAGTTTCGCTGTATTCATGTGCGAGTGTGAAGCTAGCGAAACTGACCGAAGAAACCAGTTTTCATTACAGCGTGATTCTATTCGAAACAACTGTTACTCTATCAATTTCGGCCTCCTGATCATGAATCTGGGCTCAGATTGCACAAATTCGCAGTCGTTGTTGATAAAAACAAATTAAAAGATAAAAGTGGTTCCGCTGGGTGGTTCCGCAAACTTCACACACGTGTGTGTCACAGCATGTTCTGAAATGGAACCGATCCAGAGTCTCCAACCCTGCTATCACTTACTTTCTGAATCACTAGGATTGAGAACTATTACGTCCGTAGAATTAGATTGCTTAAACGTATCACTTTCCTAAAAGTGCAAACTATTTCAAAACATTGGCACATGCAGGAACTCACTAAGTGGGCAAAAAGAAATTTTCAATACCTTGCAGAGATAGGAAAAAAAGTCGTGCGTCGATTGCGGATTACTCTGAATTCCAGCAAAGAGCTTCGATTGCCACAATTCCTTCAGATTCGGAGAATTCTGCGCAAAAGTTTTCTCAATAATGTTGGGCCCTCTGATCATTATTTAAAAAGTCAGCAGGCACACGAAACACGTTCATAAACTTCTCTGTAGAACTTGACATCGTGTGCGTCTCTTTGCTGACCGGTTGATAACAGTCACTGAAACTTTGCACAATTTGGAGTGTTTAATGTTGAACTGGCTGCTCATTGTTCGATTGCTATGGTTTGGTAGTATGGTATGGTGGTATGTCAGCAGATTGTGCCATTTCATTAGCATTACATGTTCCGATGTTTCCTTTCTAGTCAAACAGAAGAAGAGACGGCTTGTCTAATTATGTGATTGCGTCAGATAACATAGAAGACATTTCAACTTCGACATCATCAACGGATGCTAAGCTAAGTTTTTATGCGAAATCGGTCCAGATTATGCTCAAAAACGAATCTACCAGTAAAATGAGTCACCGGTGATAAAAACCTTCTCAACAATGTTGTAGCAATAAATTTCTGAGATTGTTATTTCAAGAGCGAAGAAACAGGCTTTTTGGTGGGACCATGCTACGGAGAAACCTTTGTACAAGTAATAATCAACTTTCTTCTGCGATTGTTGTTTGTTCGCGAGGAGACTGTTCAAGATGTGTCAGGAAAATGTGGAACAAGTATGTGCCTTTGGAATAACGGCACTTCCATTTCGCAAATAGGCCTGCTCGTTTTGTAGGTGTCCATTTTTACATGCTTAAAAACAAAGGATCCGTTGTTATTGAAGAGCATACACGCCACGGAATTGATGAGTTTTACCTCAGACACAGGTTCTTTACAATGGTTGATATCTGTTCATTTGATACTTTATTATCTTTTCAATGTGGTGAACGAGCGTGCTTTCAGTACATTTAGCCTTTCTTTATCTTCATGTCCCTTTTGTTACTTCTTATTTTTGACATATCGCTCTTTTGTTGATTATCTTGTGTGCATATGTTGTCGATCTGCTACCACTTTTACAGAACAGATATCAGCAATTGTAGAACCTGTGTCTGAGGTAAAACTCATCAATTCCGTGTATGCTCTTTAATAAGAATGGACCAAGCGCCGAGAAAAGAAGAATGTCTTTTCCCTTTGTTGTTAAGCATTTACAAATATATGTACCGCAAGGTGTGGTAATTCCGGCACCATTTTTGATGATTTTTTTAATTTTAGACTTTATTATTGATTCTAACTACTCAAGCTCTTAGATTAACCACAAGCAGAATGTTGTTTATGATATATTGTATTTTAGAGAACAATGATTGTGATAAACTATTTGCCTTCTGCCAACGGCACTTCAAAGAAAAGCCGTGCGAACTCGGACACCAACAACTAATTATTACAAAATGTTACATAGCAGCTTTAAATAACTGACTGCTATTATACTTCACAGAACATTTGACACATTCAAAACAGGGTCCGCGCTTCCATCATTGCAATCGCCACACAGCCATTGAGCACAGTCCACACTTTGTATTCAATCTCGACCGAGGTAGTTCAGACTCGGAAATGGAGCCGACCAATGTGCACCAATGTCTTCTTCTTCACTAGAGAATGAAGTGTCATGCTCAAGTGTGATAGCTCGGCTGCTGCACTCTACTCGAGTGCCCAGTCCATTCTTGTGTCTGACAGAACCTGTTCCGGATGATTCGACGATCTACTTTTATTTTGAATTCTTTTGATTAAGTTGTAATTTGGTTCGCCCGATTGTGTACAAACCATGGCGATATTACACTCCAGTGCTCATAATACTGTAGTTACTCAAATACACTGATAGCTGCTAGGTATATAAGTTGTTGATTTGTCGTAATCAGCTCAACATCATTGTCCAGTTTAAAGATGATCAAATTTGAAATAGGCTTGCGTACTAGGATGTCATGAATATTTTCACAGAATCTCATGAAAAGGGAATTAGCGAAATTTATCAACGCTTTTGGGGGAGCTCAGCTTTTGGTAAATACTGGAGCATTCAGATCGCTTAATATGTAGCAAAAATCTCACACACAAGTACTAAGTATGCCTATCTTAGATCAAGGTGATCGAATTATCCCCACTTTGCGGTAACTCTAAAATATGAAAATTGAATGTTGCAGGGAATAAATTATATCATTTACATCATTACAGTTTGAGTCAAACTCTTTTCAACTTTGAATTCCGGATTCCATATTGCTCGCCTAGTTGAAGTAGTCTGTGTATTCGATACGAGTTTCGTTGCCCATTAGTAATACTCGCCGCCGGGAGAAGACATTTATTCCCACAACTGCAAAGTTATTCAATCAACTTTTCTGACTTTGATTTTTTTTCTTCTCAAATACATGTGAACCTGACATCGTATCTGCTCCGAACTGTACGATTATCATTTCTTTGAATAAACAATTATATTATTATTATTATTCCACATGCGAACTTCTTGAAGACAGCATTCGTTTATTTCATACAGGTGCTCTTTATTCAGATTATATTGTCGCTCCAGGATTTATCTTTCGGGCTATTCCTAATATAATTTTTATAAATTTAAAAGTTGGTCAGTTTTGATTTATTAAATATCAGAAGCCTCGGTTCGGTCTTTCGGACATAAGTTCACCTTCATAATATTTTTTGGTATAGCCTAGCATGCACGAAAGCTTTTCATCTGATCATCGTCACGTGCAACACAGAATGAAAAGATAAAATTTAATGATGATGAAGCTGTGGACCACATCTCACATTTCATTCGCTACGGAAATAATGTACCCATGACGATTTTCTTATGAATACATGCGTCTGGAGTAATGCTCCTCATAGCGAGAGCTTCAATACAGGACCTGTCAAAATGACTTAAATTGCATTATCTAAATGACACGGCACATTGTCTCTGGCACTGAGGTCACATCACAAGTTACCACGTGACGCGTGATGGTACTCTGGGGAGGTAGATATTTATATGGTGGACATTGACAACCATCAAGATTTTAAAATTCACTTGGGACCATGTTCTTTGATTTGAATCCCAAGACGGCTGTTATACCAATACCAATGCTATTGAAAATGCACACGAAAAAAAAGGATTATGCTAGGTTGGGCAGAGACATACAGCTGTCTTTAGGACTCGAGACATGAATGTACGTGAATCAAAAAAATATAATAAGGCTTAATCATCGCATAAATACTTGAAATATCCAATACCTTCAAAGAAGGCTGAGCAAAAGACAAAGCTTTGTCACCTATATCAGGAATATTTGAATATACAGGCTTTCGTTCAGGACCAAACTCGATATATTGGTGCTCGTACTTTGGTTTTTCAGCAATACTTCCAGTTCTCAACATTGTCACACATTATTTTGCTCTCTTCTCATGGACTTGAAAACTTAAAAAGTAATTACTCTAGCTTTTGATTAAAAACAACTATTTACAATGAAAATTAGATAAAAAACTCACCTCTGTTCTTATAAACTTCAAAGGCTGACGAAGTTGTGGAGGTGAAGGCAAGTAAAACGAGCATTAATGAGAGTAAAATGCATGTCAGACGACAGAGCATTGTGTCGAATTAGGAACGAAGGTAGATTCTTGGATTTTCAATCCTTAAATTAACGCCAACTCAATCCTCATGTATATCATTGGACATCGAGTTCAACCACAACGATTGGTGATTTGCAAATCTGCCGTGTAATCTGCTGACAATTATATTTGCCTTTATTCTTATTGAAAGAGAATTCTCCAGAATTTCCGTAAATTCACTTTCACAGAAATCAAGAATTAAAGAAACCGCTGCAATTGAGTGTAAAACTCATTCCATTGATTACCGATGAAATTAATTGGCTATCGTATTCTAAAGTGCTTTTGCTTTTTTTAGAAGCGGAATTAGGTTTCAAGGTGACGTGAAATAAGGCAAAATTAGGTAGAGCTCTGATATTATTGACTGCATGCGACATAGTCCCTCGCTCGTATGTACGAGTAGGCTACAACGCGTTCATTCCGATATGAAATGATTCCCGTCGTAAAAGAATATTGTAGCCTATACATACAGGTACAGGTGTGAATAGCAACTATTGATACTCGGAAGACACGTTTCTTCTCATTATTACCCACTACCTTAAGTTTTCGAATTTATCAATCTTTCGAATGTACATGTGTATGTCAATCTGGCTGACGAATCCTGTTAAATGAACAGCACTCATATTGTCGCTGTCACGGCAATATCTCATATGTAATTTCAAAGTTATTAGACAATAGCTATACTGGCATGTGTCAAACTACAAACTTTTGAGGAGAAACAAGAAAACTGTCTGAATAGATTACGGTACAAGAAGCGGGAACCATTTTGGCAAGTAACTTTTCAATAATAAGGCCTAGGTTGAATCCATGAGTGGAATTGCAGTTGAATGTAACTCATTATGAATGTACATGTGAGATATCAAGTGCTAAAACCACAGGAGCTAAACTTTTTAGCGACATTTTCAGTAAGATTTAAGTTGAATTAGTCGCTGAAGCTTTGACGTAGAAAATATGCTTTCTCATGAGAGTGAAAATTGACATAATTGCAAATATCATGCATTACCACTGTCTTTAAAAATCGACATTGTCTCGACAACAGCGACATGCTGATTTTCAAGCATTGATTTCGTGTTTATGTCATGGTATGCACATTCGTGATGCATTAGTCGTGAATTCTCATTGCTTTTGAAGTATGCGATTACTTCACTTGACTTGAATGACTTCTTCACCGAATCAGTTGACTATTCAAAAGAAAGAACACGTTGAACAACAGGGTAGAGGACATTTAGCTTAAAATTCTCTTCGCCTATATCTTCCCTTATATTAAGGGTGCACAACCTGTGAACATGGTCGTAAATGGCCTTACGACTATCCATTTGCGGCCCTCGTGAAGTCAACTGTATATATAACTTAAGTACGACTTTCCACCTATATGAACATTGTCTAAAAATGAGAAGAGAAAGCAGATCGAGAGTGACGGACAAGTGGAACGCAATTTTCTCTTCAGATTCAACCAAAATTCAAGAGCAAGTTAATCATCAAATGTCCAATCATAAATTGTCAGTTTTGCTGCTGTCATTTTCAAAAAATATCCATTTGTTTCTGTGATATTTATAATCAGCATCGCTTTTTTTACTAGTTCTGATTAAATCGTAGGCCATGGATAGATCCTACAAAAAATATCGCGCTTTGATTTTCATTTCATTGATCAATACCATGTATGTACAATGTACATGTACACTAAGCATGTGTATAGCAAGGCATCAAAGCTCATGTAATCTTATTATTTCAGTCTTACACAATTTTCAAGTATATACTATTCTTGTGGTAATCTTTTTTGAAGAACAATATACTCGTATGCTCATCCTAATTGGTTAAGTCGCAGAGCCGTTCACAATTCATCGATTGATTGATTCTCCTTTTAGTGAATTAATTCATTGTGATTGATCGACTAAATATGTTTTCTGCTTTCCTTAGTTTTGCTAACGGCACATGCACTGGCAGTTTGAATTTTGTACTGGTTGTCCTACTGTCTAGATAGATATAAAATATACATGGCTCTTGGTGAAAGGTTGCATTCTGCTACATAAAAAAGCAGAACATAACAATGGTGTCAGAAGTGATTCAACAAATATGAATGCATAACTCATCACAAATTGCAGAAAGGTAAGCATACCATTTTCTTGACCGATCCTTGCACTGCTTTTTCAACTGCCACTGACACGTCTCATTATTATTTTCGCTATGAATAATATAAATAGTAATGAATGTTTACAATTAAATGATCCCGAACAGTGCAGATGTTGGCTGTTGTCATTTGAAGCTAGTTGTAGGTCGAAAAGTATAGAGGATAAGATAGGCACTTCAGACACGTCTGCAAAAACAGACAGATTTTTAGAAAAATGCGGAGCAAAAGCATTGTTAAAGATTGTATCTCTTCTGCCTCATGACTCTATTGATAAGCTATTATTTTCTGAAATCAAGAAAGTCATTTTGGAATACATAGAACCCAGAAAGCGATTAATCATTGCAGATAGAACTAATTTCCTTCAATTGTTACAAAATAGAGATGAAGCTGAAGTAGATTTTTTCAGTCGCTTGAATGAGGCATCCAATCATTGCAACTGGAATACTTTAAAAAGTGAGGATATAAATGAAGAGTTGATCAAACTAAGATTCATTGCAGGCCTTTATAATGAGCAAACAAAATTAAAAATTCTAGAGAAACTTCAAATATCTCCAAAATTAACAATGAAGGATATTCTTGACTTTTGTCAAATGAATATTCAATTAAAAGATTTTGTGAAGCATGACAATCTTCCTAAAAATGATAAGAATATAGATGAATTTAAAAGTGATAATTTCTATATAAATAAAAGTAAACGAACAAATAAATTCCAGACAGATGCGGTTAAATGTTCGAAATGTGGGTCATCGCAGAAATTTCGAGAATGTCCGGCATTTGGAAAGAGATGCATAAATTGTAAAATGTTAAATCACTTCGCAAGTTGTTGTAGAAATGAAAGTATCAAAGGTCCAATAAAAAAGAACTTTAATTTTAAAGAAAACACTGATAAAAATGCGAAGAGGTTCATGCACAAAAGTACTCATAATGTGGATATATTTACAATCAACAACTTATCTAATGATAAAAAAATTATTTATCAAAATTATCTTATAAATGATCACATAATGAAATTTCAAGTGGACACTGGTGCTGCAATAAGCATTTTATCGGAAACTCAATGGGAAGAAATAGGTAGACCAAAACTTTTACCGGTAAATGTAGTTCCCACTAATTATGACGAATCAGAAGTTAAGACATTGGGAAAAATACTTGTAAAATTAAAACATGACAGCAACTTTAAGGAAATCAATGCTACATTTCTTGTAGTTAAATCTTAGAAATCATATGGTCTTCTTGGTAGAGATAATATTGACATGAAGAACTCTAAACTTGAAATTATGGCCATAGATGATATTCCTTTTTTACCGACCATAAAGAAATTCACAGCAAGTATTGTTTTAACAAACTCTGATCAACCTCTGAAATTTTGTCCGGCACGTAGTATTCCAATACATTTACAAGAAACTTTAAACAATGAGCTATATCATTTAGAGAAACAGGGTATAATAACTCCGATTTCTTACGCAAAGCAGGCGAATCCTGTTGTATGGGTTAAAAAACCCCATGGTAGATATAGAATGTGCGTAGATTTTAAGGCAACTTTAAATCGTCACATTCAATCGGATGCATATCCTTTACCTTCAATGGAAGAGATTTTTAGTAGAGTAGGAAGCGCCACACATTTCGCCAAAATCGATTTGAAATCCGCGTACTGGCAAATAGCCTTAGATGAAGATGCCAAAAATCTATCTGTTATAAATACATATAAAGGTTTATTTACACTTAACCGTCTTGTCATGGGCATGAAAAATGCCAGTTCCATATTCCAACGATGCATGGATCAGATGTTAAAAGGGATAACTGGTGTTATAGCTTATCAAGACGATGTATTGATATGTGCATCTTCAGACGGTCAGCTTAGACGACGATTGAAACAAGTTAAAAGGAGATAAGTAGAACATCAGGTAACACTGAATGAAGAAAAATGTATAGAGTCAACACAGTCATTAAAATTTTTAGGATTTGTGTTTAGCAAAGACGGGATAAAACCCGACAAATCCCTTATTACGAAAGTTGCAGATGCTGTTGTACCTAAAACGGAAAAGAATTAATGAGCTTTTTAGGCTTAGTAAATTACTATGGACGTTTTATTAAAAATTTTGCTGAGATTTGTGCTCCATTATATGACGCAATTGATAGGGAAAATAAAGATAAAATATATTGGAACGAAACATGTGACAAACATTTTAATATGTTAAAAACAATATTGGGTTTTACTCCAGTCCTACAACCATTCTCTCTGAATAAGGATTCCGTACTTTCCGCAGATGCATCCTGCAACTCGATTGGAGCCGTTCTGAGTCAAGACGGGCATCCAAATTTATATATCTCTCGAAAACTAACGAAAACTGAAAGGAACTATAGCAATATTGAGAGGGAAGCCCTGGCAGTTTTGTGGGCTTGTAACAGATTAAGTCATTTCTTTTTAGGGAAGAAATTTACTATTCAAACCGATCACAAACCTCTGATTTATATTTATGATCCTGAACAATCTCTTAAAAACGACATTTCTTCAAGATTGTTCAGATTTTCAGTCAAAATGATGAATTTTGACTATCAAATAGAATATGTTCCTGGTAAAAAGAATACAATAGCTGACTACTTGTCTAGAATACATGTCGAAGATGACACTAAAACACCCGAAATACATTTCTCAGAACCGTGCTTAAATATAAATGGTATTAAGCGAGAGTGTGAAAATGATAGATTTATTTGTGATTTAAAGGAACGAATAGTCAGTGGCCGTTGGAACTCTATCAGTGCAAGAGAACGACCGTTTAGGAAAATGGCTATGCAGTTATCTATTGGCGATCATGGCTGTATACGTCGAGGATCTAGGATATCACCTCCTCAATCTCTTATAAAAGACATAATTGAGATCGCACATCAGTCGCATCCTGGTTATCATGCAACCCTTCGTCTGGTCCAAGAAGAGTTCTATTGGCCAAATATGTATGGTGAAGTCGAAAGTTATGTAAAGAATTGTGACACATGTCAACGTGCAAGATTCAAATCTGTAGACAAGACACACCAGTGGCCTAAAGAAACCGCTCCATGGTCTCGTATTCACATTGACTGGGCCTATCATCATATCGGTGGGAACGTTCTGGTCGTAGCAGATGCCTTTACAGGTTGGCTTGAGGCAATACCTTGCAGGAACAAAACAACAGAAACTGCTATTAATTGTTTACGATCGATATTTTCTAGATTTGGCATTCCTATAACGCGGTTGTAAGTGACAATGCCCCAGAGTTCGTCAGTTCGGAGTTCCATTCGTGGGTAGAAAACATCGGTTCAAGGATAATCCATTCTCCAGAATATCGACCACAGAGCAATGGACTTGCGGAGCGAATGGTACGAGTAATAAAAGATGCGATAAAGTGCTGCAATCCTACTAAGAACTCACCACAAGCTTTCCTGCATCGAGTATTGTTGGTACATCATAATACGGCGCCGAGAAATGAAGGAAAGACGCCAGCAGAACTGATGTTTGGAAGGAGATTGCGATGCCCAATCATCAGTTATCTCAAGCCAATGCAAAGACTATTATACAAGCCTTATCGTAAAGCGACTTCTTCGAGCGTTACGTTCTTATTTAGACAAGGGCAGAACACATCCGTGGTGGCACATCCAGATGGACGCACAGTAGTGGCGCATGACTCTCAAATTAGGCCACAGAATGTTCCTACTGTGGATTCAACGTGTCCTCGCCGATCGTCTCGCGTGAGCAAACCGGTTCGGCGATATCCGGATGTTGATCCTTTGTGTGAAGGGGGATGTGTAGTGTAGATCACTATGTATCTCTTATCGCATACTTTGATTTCTTTGTGTAACTTTACTTTAGATAACTATGTATGGTCATTTCCGTTTGTACATGTCCCCATGGCCTTCAGTTTGAAGTTTCATTGTCCTACTGTCTAGATAGATATAAAATATACATGGCTCTTGGTGAAAGGTTGTATTCTGCTACATAAAAAACAAGAACATAACACTTGTGCTTCCAAAAAAATAATTAAAGCATATCCTTTTGAAACTAATCAGGAGCTCGAACGATTTGTAAAATCAAGTATTTGTTGTTGTCAACTCGAAGTCATTGTTTTCTTATGAATTTTTCATGTCAAAGGAAGGTAAACCAACTGCCTGGAAAGTTGATCTTTGCAATCAGCTATGCCGTTAATTTTTATAATTTCAGATGGGACTTTTCTTCGGTACACAATTTTTTCATAATGGAAGAAATTCCTTCTACTGATGCATTCGTACCGGGTAGACAAAAGGCAAACAGCAGAATTTTAAGAAGTTCTGATAGGCTTGCCATATAGGTGTCGAGACGGTCAAATATTTCAACCGAACGATCACCAGGGGTCAACCACTTATTCCATTCTACCATCTTTTAGAGGAAGGATCGCTATGTACTGACGCAGAGCAGTCATTTCATCAAAAAAGTTTTTTGAATCAGCAGAATAGACCAGTTGAAAATAAAGATGCTTGATTATGCATGAGCCATAGCCAAGCTTTTCCGAACGGATTTTTAGAAGAGATCATGTATAGGTATGGACATTTCTTTGTAGATGAGAAAAACATTTTCGTTGACTTAAAAATTTGAAGAATTCTTTCAATGGTTGGGAGCACGGATAACCAGCGACTTTTAGTGTATCCGAGAATGCGGTATGTTCAAAATTAACGTCATCGCAAATATATTTTCGTCTTTCAGTTCACACGGTGTAAATGTGCAAATATCCATAGACTTTTATGCAAAGGAACAACATCGACTTCGATGATCTGACTTCGACCTCAATCTCGATTAAGCAGATTTTAATCGAGTTAGAAGTCGGACGGAACAGCAGTCAGATAATTATAGAAACTTTTTACCATTCATGATTTTTTATTTGTTCCTTTGTTTTTCATACTGATTTTCTCCTTCACGCCAACGTATCGGGCACTTTTGGACATAAGAATCTTGAATAAACACATAAAATTTGAGTTATTGCAGAAAATACTACGGAAACATTGAAATATACATCGTGAGTCCCGTCACACGAGTTTCTGCATGGAACGAGACCGAAGATGAGACTTTCACAGAATGTTCTTCACCAGTTCACCCTATGACTACCACGAAAATGTGCGCCTTCATAGTTCTAGCGAGTTCATTTGATATACAGACAATATCAAAGAAAAGGATGTGTTAATTAAAGGAAAATTGAAGAAAATCTCAAGCAAAATGTCAGTTTGGGGTGTTTGCTCCGACTATGGGAGATCTTTTAGCTCAAGCGCCACAATTTATGGCACGATATATCTTCAAAGCATGAAGTCATGTAACCATGTACCTTTACCTACAAAAACTAAACACACTTGGATTCAGCAAGCATCTGTAAGGCAAACATGAAATTGTGATCAATTGTTAGCTCAAAACCTCAAGCTTATAACCACATTCTTGCCAATATCGCACATAGAAGTTGTTTCTAGCACTTTAGAGAACGTAGTAGAACACGCTATGGACATATAATGCCTAAAATGATGTAAGTTAAGTCAATGGATCTCGCGTATAGTCGGAGCAAACACAACAAACTGACATTTTGGTCGAAAATTTTTCTATAATTAACATGTCAATTTCTTTGATCATGTCTCACTGTAAATCGCTGGATACGAAAATTACATACAAAGATACACCAAAATCACATACAATTTGAAACTAACATCTGATAGAGATTCTCGTATGCTCACAGAGATCTGGTATGTTTTTCATACGAAATCTCACTTACTTTCGCATGTGATTGGTATGTAGCGATACGAACTATTCTATCTGTGATTGGCTCTTTTACAATGAAATACGAGTTGTTGGTATGCTTTATATACGAGACCCGATGCAAATTCATCCTCATTTGTATGCCTCTGGTAAGCCTCTGGTATGCCTCTGGTATGTTGATCTTTAAGTCACATAGCAAAAAATATATATTATATACTACTATCAAATAGCTTTTTTCAGTAGTACCAGTTATGAATATTTCTTTTTTATAGTGTGATATTTAACTAGATTAGATTTATTGTGAATTTAATGCTCCACGAGCATGTCGTTGCTACTTGTCTAGCGACCTTAAGAAGACGCTTAGTTAGCTCTACCTTATGAACCAAGTTGATTGACATATCAATTCATTCAAACGATATCTTTCGTGCGATCATGTTGAATTATATATCTCAAACATAGCTATTTCTGTGTTTATGAACTACAATGTGTTTTTATTTCGGATTGATAAGCTTATTTCAAAATTACATAATGCATAATTATTGATGGTTGAATACGTATTGATCATTTATGAAATGCCTTAGACTTACATGTATTAAAATCGAATTCAGTATTGATAGTATGACTCTTGAATGTCATTATCTCACTACTTACAAAACAGTAGTAACATTAGTGTAATCTTTATTGACAAAAGGCCTTAAATCAACATACTTTAGACATAATTGATGCTTTCTTTTAACATTATGCTGGTATGGCTTTCGTATTTAAAGCATATCATACTTAAAATTCCATACGAAAAGCATACAAATATATGCAGAAGTACACCAAAAAAATTTTGGTATTCATCCTTCGTATGTGATTGGTATTGAGCGATTTACAGTGTGTAGATCACAGGAACTCGTAAGAACTCGGAAGGCACACATTTTCGTAGTAGTCATGGATGGAACATTCTGTGAAAATCTTACTTCGACCTCATTTCCTCTTCTTCGCCAAACTTGAACGAATTTCTCTGAAATTTGGAAGATATGTCAGTTGTGCTTACTAATAGCATTGTTGGAAATTTCAAGCATGAATATTGAGTTGTTTTCCTGTTATAGATAAAAAAGTAGTAGATAATTTGATCTTCATTTAGCAATGTTACACAAAATCATACCTCACTCTTATAAAATTACATTTGTTTCCTTTGTTATGTAATATGTTGTTCTACAAGCCAAAAGCTATCAAGCAAAACAAAAATAAAGAAAATCGGTCAATCAGAGCCAGTATAGCACCATTATTCATCAACAATAATGTAACTGCTACGTGTGATTAACTGGACTTCATGTTCCATAGCTTCCTGACTTCGTTGCGGTGGTGTTGGCGGCACTCCTGATTGCTTTCAGCTAGAAATCTATCTCTTACCGGTTGAAAACAATACAAAGCACAAATGAACAATAACGAGATCGCATTCACAAAAGATAAAGTGTCAGCCTTGCTAGAACTAGGGTTTTCTTTGCGAGCTACAAGCAAGCGACTAAATGGCCCTTACACAAATGTGCACCGATGGCATAATGATGATTTTCGACTCTGTCGTAAAGAGGGCTCTGGCCGTCCGCGCAAAACATCTAAACGTAGAGACCGCCTAATTTTCAGAGATTTGTTAATGTTGATCCAAGTCTCTCTTTAACTGAGATGTCTGCACTAGACTCGTCTATTTCTAAGTCCACTATTCGTAGAAGACTTATTGACTCGAATTTCAAGAGCTGTAAGAGGCCCTCTCAGATCGAATTATCAGATCAGCATACAAAAAGACGTCTCAGATGGGCAATGAGTCATTGTCACTGGCGAAATCAATGGGATCGGGTTGTCTGGTCTGATGAGGCATCAGTCCGTCTGAAGGATAGTGATGGTCGATTGAGATTATGGATAAAATCTGATCAGGAAATTCCGAGACATTTACATCGTCCCCGGGTACAAGGTGGTGCGACTCTACTGATTTGGGCTGGCATTTGGACCAATGGCCGCTCTGAACTTCACATACAGCAAGGAATCATGAATTCTGAACGCTATGTGAATGTTTTACGAATGAACATTGGCCAAATGACAGATCAACTTGGTGATCCATCGACTTGGTTATTTATGGATGATAATGCTACGTATCACAATAGTAGTAGAGTCAACTGAAGCAAGTCGCAATTAGGGCTTAGGACATTATCTTGGCCAGCTCGTTCTCCTGATCTGAATCCCATAGAAAATGTATGGAGTATTCTAAAACGTAACGTTCGTCGTTCACTGCTAACTACAGATGGCGTATCACAACTAACGTCACTGTTAAAAAGAAAGTGGAGAAAGTTAGATCAGTCAAAAATCAACGATATCATCGAATCAATGCCTAGACGAATTGGTAATGTCATTGACAATAAGGGTAGGGCCACAAAATATTAGCTTCTTAAGAACCGTTACTGTATCATATCTTATCAGATTATATAAGGACATTTGAATATATTAGGGACATGAAATAACATGAAAAATGCTTTCTGTGTCATACTTATGTTTTATTTAGTCAAATTTTAGGATGATCCACTTTTTATGAAACGGACTGTATGTTTCCATAGTATTTGTTGCAATCATCCAAATTATATTACGAGTAGGCCTTTATTGTATATCTAAATTTGTATTCAAGATTCTTGTATCCAAAGTAAGTACCTGTTGAGAATGGCCTCATGGCACTAGGTAATTTCAATGAATTTGTGACTATTTGCAAAATTGTTTTGTAACGATTTTATGTCATGTATTGAATAATGTTTAGAGCGCATCCGTCAACAACTATCATATTTTCTCTGCAATTGTTAGTGTAAAGCATACTTTGTTTTCGCGTAAGTATAAAGCATATTGTGATGTAGTAATTAACTATTAAATACTATCATAGATCATATTCAGATTTTCAATGTGTTAACACACTGTAATTACTAACATGATAAACACAAAAAATTTGTTTTCCTTTCATTTAAGTGCCCGGTACGAAAGCCAATCAATATCATAGATGCATAACTTATTTCAGGGTCGACATCGATTCGACCTCAACCGCGATTAAAATCTAATCGAAGCTGCATCACTGCTTTTATCCTAACTTTTCGCTTCCTCAGGTGTTTGTTGCTGAATCTTATTCAGTTCTTCGTTGTACGTACAGTGGTCGGTATGAATCGCAAGGGCAGTGACTTAACAAAACAATTGGTATTGTGCTGCATGTGCAACTTGACGATTGACACAGATCTAGTAATAAGCTGCAGTGTATGCAAGAATAGCTTCCATGCGGAGAAGGACTGTTCGGGGGTCTCTGCTGCAATCATGAAATCAATATCAGCATGTGATACCTTGTCTTATCAATGTAATGCCTGCAAATCAATAACAGTTTGTGATTTAATCAATCGTATGTCAGCTTTTGAAAAAGAATTAGTTGCTCTGCACAAGAAAGTCAATGCTCAATCAAACTGTGACGTCAGTGCCATCATTTGATGAATATGAACAACGCCGAGAGAAAATGTCCAATGTCATTGTGTTTGGTCTGACCGAGCCTTCGTCCAGTTCAGATGATCAAGAAGAGGAATCCTCGATCGATGAGTCTACGACTTCTGATTTGTTGTCCAAAATTTCTGTTGAGAGCAGCAGTGTTGTCTCTTTTAAACGTCATTGGAGCGAGGAGGATGAATGCGAGGAAACCTAGACCAGTCAAAATACGCTTGAAGACGAATGAAGACAAGCATAATTGCTTGCTTAACTGTCGGCAATTGAAACGGAGCGTAGAGTATTTAATGTCTACATAAGACCTGACCTCACATCTGCCCAGATGGAGCAACGACGACGATTGGAGGAGGAATTGAAGTCCCGTAGAGAAGCTGGTGAAGATGTACTCATACGTCGAGGGAAAATTGTACTGCGACAGCTACACTGACGCCAGAGTACTCATCCGTCTATATGTTTAACAAATGCAAGGTCAATATGGAATAAAACTGATGAACTCTTCGCTTTCGTATCTGAAGCAAAATGTGATTTTATTTGTGTTACCGGAAGTTGGCTTTCTTCTTCTGTCCCAAACGACGTCGTTAACTTGCATGGATATTCTATACATCGCGCTGATAGATTGACTGGTAAAGGCGGTGGAGTTTGCGCTTGGATAAAGAACAGCTACAGCGTCTGCGTCCTAGAAGATAAATCAATAAATTCTGATGTAGAACTTTTGCTATTGAGGACAGCACAAAATGGTTTCTCATGTCTGCTGCTTTTGCTATACTTTCCACATGGGCAAGCAATGAACTCGGTGTCTAGACGAGCTGCTTTTGACTATATTACATCGTTGTTGGATGGTCATTTGGATACTTACATTAGTACTCCAGTCATTGTTGTCGGCGATTTCAATCGAGTTAATCCTGAAGCCTTGGAAATTGGTTTTTCGTTGAACAACTTGGTCAAAGAGCCCACACGTTATAATTCCATTCTCGACTTGATCTTGATGTCAGACGATTTATCTCCATATTATCGTGAACCATCTTACCATCCTCCCCTTGCTTCCAGTGATCACGTAGTTGTTCAAGTTCGACCTGTCAATGAGTTCCACGAAAAGCATGAGTTCAGATAAGTATTTGACTTTCGGGACTCCTATCTCAGTTCTCTCGCGAATCCAGGGTTGTAACCGGTTGCCGGTTGACCGGTACCGGTCACCGGTTGGGCTGGGTTGGGTTGAAGTTTTGCCAACCGGCCAACCGGCACCGGTTGAAAAACCGGTCGAGGATCATCGAACAAGTTTTCAGATTTTTGAAAAATGATTGAACATTTTCAAAATTGAATGAATATTTGTTCTAAAGTGCATTGCAATCGGTGCAGAATTCGGAAAAATACCTATTGAAAACATATGGTATGGGAGAAATACAATCAAGAAGGTGTGCATCGACTCATTTCAGTCTTTCGCCTCAAAGATAAAAGTTGTTTTGCATGAACCAATCGCACGCGGTGAAATAGCATTTACTACAGATCTGTGGACAGATGATGTGAACCGACGACACTATCTCGATCTAACCGCCTTCTGGATAAGTGATAGTTGGAACCTGAAGCATACTATGTTGAGATGCAAAGTTTTCCCGGATGAACGGAAAACCGGGGAAAATATCGCCAAAGAGTTGCATGACATTTTTGATGAATTTGGATTACAAAAAGGAAAAACTTTCATTACTACAGATTGTGATGCGAACATTGTAGCAGCATTAAACGATGAACCGAGACTAGCATGCTTTGCTCATCGCCGAAACACTGTGCTTCATGATGGATTTTCTTAGACAGAAGCAGAGTGCGAATCTTTTCGTTGTTTTAACTCAGCTGTACACGACCTTATTTCATACATCCTTCGTTCAGGAATCTCTCAAGAGTCATTCCCAACTAAAATCAAGCGCTACAGTGGTACGAGGCCATGGCGATCGTACTACTCAGCTCACAATGCAATTGCGCGCTTATTTGCCTGTCTTCAGGAATCTTTGTCTTCGGTTGGCCAAATCCATCGACTGAGCAATATTTCATGTGATTTGTGTACAGCAATCGCTGATCATTTCTCTCAGTATAACTCTGTGTTTGATTTCCTGGGATCTAGCAATGCACCGACCTTGCAGAATGTACTGCCTTCATACTATCTAGTCAGAGATAAAATTTGTTCAACTGTTATCACCGATTCAATTGTTATATCAACTCTGAAGAAGAACATCAAGAAATCTCTTGATTCAAAATGCTGGACGAATATAAAGGCAACGCATGTTCTTAGTCTGTTTTTGACCCAGGCTTCAGGCAATTGACTTTTATTCCTGAACTCAAAGATCGCGACACCCTGCTGAAGGACTCGATGGCTAGTCTTCAGGTGCTTGCAGCAGACGTCTTCACGATCACTGATTCACAAAAAGAAAAACAAGAGGAACAGAAGGAAGAGAAGCAGCCAAGGATTGCCACTGAAATCAATAATACCGAAATTGACCCATTCGCCTCCATGAGAAGCAGTAGATCAAATGTTGAATGTGCTCACAAGAATATATCTGACAAAGTGAAATACGAGCTTCAGCGTTACACCAAAAGTGAACGAATAACTTCAGATTCAAGGAATCCTTTGATTTTTGGCAGCGAGAGCGTGATGCATTTCCACTATTGTCACAGATAAACCGTCGGATTTTTGTGGCCCAAGCATCAAGCGGAGAAAGTGAGCGACATTTTTCAATCGCTGGAAAGATAGCTTCCTCCGATCGATCTCTATTATCGGCAAGTAGTGTTGAAACTTTGGTTGTGCTAAAAGAAGCTCAAACTAATGGTCTTTGGTAGCTGACATGAATAGTACAGAATCATAGAGTCAGTTGTGAATCAGTTTTCTTGTTTATTCATAGAATTCTTGTGAATCAATTTTGTAATTATAACTTAGTCTGACATGAGCACGTTTTTGCAATGCCAAATCTCCTACATGATGAGGATTGATCAATCATTGAATCTGCAAATGCTAGGCACACTTTTAAAATTGCTTCATTCAAGGATTTATATAATAAATTGAAAAGATAATTGTAATGCCTTACTAATATTACTGCCAATGCCCCGGAAGTGTCATTGGAAGTCGACAGGAAGGGCATCTGGACTAAAATGCATCACATCGCTTCAAGCAAAGTCTGACTGATGTCAGCATCGTCCAAGCCCCCAGCAGGGAGAAAGGGGACGCAAAATTTGCGAAAGATGCATTACTGCATAGGCCTATAATTACTACTATGGTTGCATCTATATTATGCATGTAGGCCCATGCAGTAGTAGTTTTGTATACAAAAACAGAGGGGATCTTTGTGCATTATCTATATACACGCATGTGAGTAAAGACATGTCAATAGAAAATTGCCGGTCGACCGGCCGGTTGGGTTGAGATTTTCCACACCGGTTGCCGGTTGGGTTGGGTCGAGCAAAGCCTGACCGGTTACAACCGTGCGCGAATCAATTCAATGACATCGACTTCGACAGGTTGTTCTCGAACATGGATTTAGATGAAATGTGTTGTACTTTCTACAGAGTGCTGAATGATGGGCTACTGAAATTACCTTTCGACTATGTCAAGAACACTGGAAAAGATAAGCCGTGGATCAATTCAACAATTAAATTGCTGATAAATAAACGTTATCGTGCCTATCGTTCCCGTAACTGGGAAGATTTTACTCACTTTCGTGACAAGGTGAAAACTGCAATCTTCAATGCCAAGCAAATGTGGGGTAGACGCATGAAAATGCAGAATTTTTCGATTTGGAATATTCATAAGAAGGTGGTTGGATCGAATAGTGACTCGAACTGGTTGTCAAAATGCACTCCCAATACGTCGGTGCCTGATATAATTGATTCTCTCACTACTCAGTACTCTTCAGTTATGCAGAATGATCTAGTGTCCATGCCCTCTTTGCCATTCATCGTTCCTTTCCTCTTTGAACAATTTGATGTTGAAAAACTTTTGAAGCATGTTAATCCTCGAAAATCTTGCGGGTCGGATGGAATTCCATCTATTCTCTGGGTCAAGATGGCGTCAGTACTTTCAGATACTCTATGCAGAATTTTCAACAAGTATCTTGAGACTGCAAATTTCCCTTACCTTTGGAAGATTGCAGACGTTGTGCCTCTGCCGAAAACATCAAAGCCGAACTTATTGGAGACTCGACCTATATCCCTCTTACCAATGCCAGCACGAATATTTGAAAAAGAACTGTTTCGCCGTTACAACCGGGATATTGAAAAACACATAGATTGCAATCAATTTGCTTATCGACAACGCAGCTCCGCAGCATGTGCCCTTATTCGATTAAGTGATTATATTGCAAATGCCCTTTCAACCCCTGGAGTTGACGCATGCCATCTTATTTCGATCGATGTGGCTAAGGGATTCGATCATGTGTCTCATCGTCTTGTCATCAACAAAATGCTGCAAGATAATTTCGATCCTTTTTTAGTGACATTCATAGGTAATTACCTCTCTAACCGTTATCAGAAAATACGATGGTCAAAATACGCCGGAAAGCTGTTTAAGGTACTTCAATTACTTTGTGTCTGATCTACAAATTTCTTCTGACAACTGCTTGGTGAAATATGCGGATGACAATTATGAGCATCAAAATTGAGAAAAGTGAGCAGATGATGATCACTGCATCATCAAATTGTGACTTATCTGGTTTCAAACTTAATGGCATCTCAATGGTTGATCAGATGAAGTTGCTGGGAGTGATCTTTAACAACCATCTTAGTTGGAAACCTCACGTTGTCAGCATTTCGCGGAAGGCGTCTTCCAGACTACATGTTCTCAGACATCTACGGCCATTTGTCAGCAAGGATGATATTGTGACAATATACAACGCATGTGTCAGAGGTCTTGTAGAATGTTGTGCGCCTTTATTTGTACAGTTAAATGTTGCAGAATCAGATATCCTCGAATGCATACAAAAACGAAGTCATCGTATTATTTGTGGTTCCAGCCGGTGCACGTGTCCTTCTTTCATTCCCCTGGACTACCGACGTATTGTGATTGGGTGGAGGTTGTTTCATCAAGTAGTTTCCGATGATAGTCATCCTTTGCATGGGGTACTGATTCCACGACTTCGTCATTCTTGAAAATTTCTGCTGCCAAAATACATGAACTCCCTCCGAAAGAAATCATTTGTGATCGTCATGTCAAAACTTGAGAACGATGGCTTTTCAATGTAATTAGCTCTTGTGGCGCGGCAGTTACGTCTACGTTTGCTACTTTATAAATAACTTTCCGTTTGTTACTTGTTACTTTCAAGATAAATGAATTTGTTAATTTCCTTTTGTATGTCTGTTCCCCACGATTTTCAATACTGGGGATTTTTTGAAATAAACGATTTATTATTATTATTATTTATGGCAAATTGTTCGATGTCAATTGGCAGATAATAATGCAGTCTGTATGTTGTTGTGCATGACATATGCATTACAGCCCAAAGGTATCAGATTTGGACGCTTTAACATAACAATTAGATAGCTCTTTTTGAAGATGTTAATTATCGCTTTCTCTTGATTGATAGGTAAGACCTGAAGGAATCCACGATCGGGAAGTTTCATCGACAGACCAGATCATGTCTGACGATGATCCATGAGTATAGATCGAAATATATTACTTAAAGAAAAATAATAATTTTGAACTGAACATCAGCTTACTTGGTTCTTCTCACAATATGCTTATGCTCTACAAAGTCAAACCAAGGCATCTTCACCCTATTAGATAAAAGTGGAAAGAAAATGATAACTTGGCAACTTATCGGCAATCATTGGCTCTGTCAAATGAATGAGATGCCTGAAAATTTTGAACATGAATTGTGGGAGAGGGGAATGAAAAGTTGTTGACTTTTTAGGGGGCACGTGCCCCCGGTTCCGCCGTGCCTGGTCATAGAGAAAGTCATAATTA
Source organism: Prostheceraeus crozeri (assembly GCA_907163375.1). Classification (NCBI taxonomy): domain Eukaryota; kingdom Metazoa; phylum Platyhelminthes; order Polycladida; family Euryleptidae; genus Prostheceraeus; species Prostheceraeus crozeri. Next base: position 13,271 of record CAJQUW010000107.1, on the reverse strand, counting down.
TAGTCATTTAAAACTCTATTTTACACTATGATTTTCATTGACCTCAGAATGCATTCTGCCAGTTAGTACTTCAGCCAAATGTAATGCAGCTACTAAAAGTAGCTTAACTATTTATCATGGAAAGGGTCATAGCATATAGATTGTCAGCTTAAAAGATGCTAGCATTCCGTGAAAATTTTGTATCAAAGATTCAGTTTTTCACGGAGATTGCGTTTTTGAAATCAAACGAACTAGTACGTGACAAATTTTAAAAAGACACACTTTTTCTCAAATCATTCCTGTGTTTACATACTAGACGATACTGTCCATTTTGATATGTTTAAGTAGCATGAGACTTATTAGAGATCAAATAGAATGAAACTTTTCTGCCGAGATTGAGTTTCAAGTGAAATTAAGTTGATTGTCAAGGAAATTTCCAGCATATGTGAATCATGTATCAACACGAATAATTGAGAATTATCCTGCTTCTTGGATCAGGTTTTCACTTCACTAAATTAATATGATGACTGTGCTAAATAGAGCCGATGAGTGTCCGCTTGCCTTAATGATTAACTAGCAGAATGCATGGAATCAATAGAAAAGTTTTTGTTTAGAATTGAGTTGTGTCTAGAATTACATCTTATTTAGCGGTTAGAAATCAACTTGTTGATATATGTTGATTAAGTTTTCATGTGTATAATTTCACTCTGCAGGAAATCAATTTCCATTTTTATCTGAATAATCCTGAGAACTCATTTTTGCAGTTCGTTGTCATTGATTATGATATTTTACTCTTTCTGTAGCAGGTAACTTATAATCGTGACTTGCTACACTAGATGAAATGACTTGCTAAGTCCTATTAAGTCTGATCCGATTCTTGCAAAGTCTGATCAGAACTTATTTTATTAAAGATCTACATTTCCTGACCAGAAAGTATCAGACTTACTAAGTCTTATCTTTTGCAAAATAAGATCTTTCAGATCTTACCAGTTGATAATTGAAATTAAAAGAAGTCAATTAACATTTAAAACTTAAAGTCCGAATATAGTGCGAAGATCAGACGACATCAATGGTTTTGGTTGTTATGAACTTGATGGAACATCAGTGCACTGGATATATGTAGACAAACGCAAAATATGACTTTTTTCTCAACAGATTTCTAAAAAAATCACAAATAAGATCTTATAAGATCTGATAAGATTTGCTAATAAGACATAGCACGACTGGTACTTTCTGGTCAGAACTTATAAGATTTCCTTAGTAAGATCAGGTAAGTCATTTCGTCTAGTGTAAGCACAACATAGAGACACTCTTATTGAAGGCACAACATCGGCCTCAAGTAAAAATAGTTTGTGGACCGATTTACATCTAAAAATTATCACAATTGTCACAGAGTAAGTATATGTAGGTTAGGGTGATTCAAAAAAATCGAAATTTTGAAATCTCTATGGGCGAAGGGCTTAAAGTGTTCCTTTATGTCCACAATAATGACACGTAATTTTTTTGAAAAATATTTAGGTTTAGAGGTCGCGCAACAGGGCCAAAGTTTTCATTTTTTCGTCATTTTTGGCATTTTTCCAAATTTTTCATGTATTCGATATCTATGTCAAAATACTGAATTGATAATGTATACCATTTCTCTCATCAAAACATAATACAAATTTTCCTCTGATATTGTTTTTGATAGTCTGCAGCTATTCCTGTTAAAGCTATCTTATATTGAAGTACCCTTATATTCTACTTATTACGGCCCTCAATAGTAGTGTTCAAAATATTCACGAAAAACAATTCCAATGGGTGATCAAAGTACATGTATGCATGAATGAATCGAAAATTAATCTCTATGCACAGAAGAGATGCAAGTACCAATAATCTACATCATATCAACAGATTCAATCAAAAAGCGCATTTCTTCATCACAGGGTTTGTCTTCCTGTTTTTCTCTACAATTTGCAACAAGAACTGTCTCTGTATTTCATCCTTTGTGATGGTTTTTGCAAAGTCTTCCATGAGTTTCACAGAACGCTCTGCAGGATCGTTGACAACAGTAGTGAAAACTGTGCCCTACTTGCGACGGATAGGTCCATGGATGGGTACATGTAAAATTTAGTGTTCTCAATAGGTACATGGATAGGTACATGTATAATTCAGTGTTATGAATAGGAACAAGTATTAGATCTGTTTTACTGGATAGGTACATGTGTTTGGTACAATCGGTTGAGTACACTGTGTTTCGGAACGTCTATGATCGAACTTGTGTGGTTTGGTTCTGAGTACTTGGGTACGTACCGATAGACGTCCGTTGTTTGATTTTGAATGGGTTTGCTCAATTGCGACTATTGTGACTATTGAAACCATTGTAATCAAGATGACACATTGATTTTCCTTTTACGTAGACAAACTAAGCTATAAATATGAGATAGTTGTTTGATGACATACATAATGATGACTAGTATCCCAACGTCGTGGGTTGTCGCAAGAGACCTTGGATATTCGTTCAAAGCTATAGAAACTGTAACAAATCTCAGTGAAAATATCAACGCTAGTGATTTAGTTGATCGACTAATGGATCTAGATGAGCATGCAATGAATCACAATTAGGATCGTAGGTGGATAGAGGATTTCTCCATGCTACACTGCAATGATAGTGAAATTAGGAGGATCAAATTGGAACGATATGGAAAGAAGGAGACATCTGACAGTGTTTTAATAAAAAGTTCTCCCAATAAAAGTGACTTCAGAAGGAAATTAGAAGAAGAGACATTTAAATTATTATGTGAACGGAACTGCGTTAAATGTTTTAAACAGGAACGATCCCTTCTCTTTTTACCATATTCTCATAGCGTTATGTGTTCTACATGTTATGTACCCTTTGAAACTTCATCTTGTCCCCTTTGTGATGAAGAAATATCTTCAACAGTCACTGTATATCGTGCATGATGAGTCATCATGCACGTCTGTAATTGGTCACTATTGTGTCTTTGTGTGACTTTTCTATATAAGCAGGACATTGTACCGTTCTATTTCAAGCATAATTTGAGGCTAATACAATGTCAATCAGCATGTCGTTCACTACCAACATTCCCATTTCAATAATTTACCGAAGTCAACTCTTCACCGGCAATATATTTTATTCTGCCGTAAATATAACTGGCTATAAAGCGGATTTGGTGGATCTGATGGAGGAAATAGTGAAGTATTTCCGCTGCGGAGAGGACGTTGTGGTGCAGAGAATGTTAATGAGAGTCGTGAACAACGCTCTTACACGAGTTACGAGGTTTTGGCTCAATGAAGTATTTCGCCCACTAGCTCAAACTGAGATTGTACCGGAATACTCTCGCTGTTGGTGCAGCAGTATCCAACGGAAACACAACACATGTCTCCATGACATTATCACCTCTAGCTACTTTGACGAGAAGGGTGACAAATGTAAATTGGACTTATTCAGTGGACCGCCATCAGTAAGCATTAATGTGGCTGCTCAAGGACATTCTGAGGTAATCAGTTTGCGGGCATACTATGCCAATATTTTAAAGACTTTCCATTCAAAGCCCTGCTGTATGTGCTGTCCAAATTCAAAACATCTAATGAAAGACATTGAGCAGCTCATAACTGCTACAAATCAGATTCTAGCCGATGTGAGTGTATATCAGTTTCCCTCTACAACTTGTTAAGTGTTTTATGTAATTTTATAAGTACCAGCAACAAACTCTGCGTGAATGCTTGTAGACTTTTGTGTATAATGTTGTAAGTACTAAGCAAAAATTGTAATTGTATTATCTATTTCCATATTAGAATAAAAATGTCTGTAAAACGGAAGGCATCTTCTCGTCAATCGAAACGGTCCTTCAAACCTTCAAGTCAGTTTAAAAAGGCGTTGCGAAAGTTAAACAGGATACATGATAATAAGAAGAAGTGTAAATTGATTCAAAATTCAAGTGATGATTTCATTCGTGATTTAGCTTTTGCAATACACAAATGTCTACCTATTTACAAGCCTCTATTGAATGCTGGCTCTTTGAATAGCATAAAAAAGTTTTCAAATCCAAGGAGTAGTGATAAAAAAAGGCGAAACTTAATTCAGCGCGGTGGTGGTGGGTTTCTAAGTATGTTGAATGATATTGGAAACAGTATTAATGGTGTAATCAATAGTCCGCTTGGAAGGATTGCAGCAACTGCTGCAATGTTAATATAAGGTTAGCGAAGCATAAAGTGACACGTCATCACTTTGATTGATGAGTCATATATAGGTGTATATAAGGAAGACGCTTTAATGATATTTTATCACTTTCAAGTGACAATTCATTTGCGCTGGTTGAAAGCTCCGAATTAGTACTTGTTGAAACATGACTCAGAAAATGTATACAATCAGAGAGGAAGGTGACGCTTTTGAGCAAGATCTCCTGAAGCTTCGTCCGACACGAAAGGTGCAAGGGATTGGAAATACATTCTACTTTCAAACCTTGAATTATGGTGATGATGGCTTTTATCTTCAAGTTCCATTCTTCCACAGTAATGGTATGTCTACATCAGGGTATAGCAATATGAGACAAATGCGAGTGACTTTTCCAAAATGGCAACAGGTGATTCTTAAAACTATTGACTCTATCGCGAAAGAATATGTTGAGCTGCCTGAAAGTGCTCCCACTCATTGGAGAAAGGCATTAGAGGAAGGAGTTGGTTACAAGGAATTGCCGGAATTCGATACACTGTTTTTAAAACTATCGGATCATTTTCAAGCATTCGATCTCTTAACAAACGCGATGGAATGTGAGGATCTCAAACGGGGTCGCTATATGGGCTTAGTGCACGTTACCGGACTTTATATTGGCTCACATGGTTCGACTGGTAAAGTCGCATCTTTACAAATGAAGGTTCTTCAACTAGTCTATGAACCACTACCAATTGAACAAATGTTTAATTAACATTGATAAGACTGCTTCAAGTGATGGAAAGGAAGAGAGCAAAAAGCGAGGGCGGAAATCTAAAGATGGGAATCCTAAATTGAAGTTGAAGCGCCAAGATGCTGACTTGAAAACTTTCTATAATCCTAATTGTGATGAGGAAACACAAATGTTTTAATTTGTAAATGTAACTTGAAAGTTTCTATTCTGAATGTAAATAAACGTGATCTGGAACATGTGTCTGTTTTGTTGTTCTAAGCAAAATTAGCGGGATGATGAGTTTAATGTTAATGGAATTATAAGATGACAGATTTTCGTCTATTCACTGATCGCACAATGTGTGTCGCTGGACCAAGTCAGTCCGGTAAAACTACATTAAACTTCATTTGTAACTGAAATGCTACAATATAGAAATGAAATGTTTAACAAGGAAATTAAGAGAGTCAAATGGTATTATGGAATATTTCAACCACAACTACATTCTGCACTTCGCCAGAAAGGTTATGAGGTGAAGCAAGGGTTGCCATCAACTGAGGATATCAAAGCAGGTGACTTACTAGTATTAGATGATCTATTACGAGAAAGCAAATCTTCAAAGGATGTAACTGAAATGTTCATTCAAACTGCACATCATAGTGAAGCTTTTATTATCTACATCACCCAAAACATCTTCGATGGAGGGAAAGAGCAAAGAACTAGAAGTTTGAATACACATTATTTGGCAATATTTAAAAATCCAAGAGATAGCAGTCAGATACATCATCTCAGTAGACAGATATTACCTCAACAACCTAAAGTACTTTCAAAAATATATGAAGATGTAACAAAGAAACCACATGGTTATCTATTTATTGATCTAACCCAGGAATGTCCGGAACGACTTCGATTTCGAACAAATACCATACCTAATTCCGCTGAACCAATGACAGTTTTCTCGGTTCACAGTTAGTTTTAAGCAATGTACTTTATTGCCTTATTATTTTCAAACATGTCGCATTCAAAGATGGTAGTCATTCCTCAAGAGGAGTACGTACAATTGACTACATTACAAAGTGCACAGGAAGTCAAAAATATAGATCAACCTATTACGAATCAACTTAAGGAACTAACACAAAAGGATATGGAAATTCAGAAGATTAAGGATCCCTATCGACGAATGCAGTTAGCAGCTGAAAACATTGATGAGAGGCGACAGATTCGTGACAAGTTGCGACGATTTATAACCTTGTCAACACCTCGACCACACCGTGCGCGCGCTGAGCGATTATTTGACTTCATTGATCCACATGTGAAGTTCAATGAGAAAGGGGAGATAATAGATGAAACAACTGGTGATGTTATTAGAAATAGTCACATAGATGACCTTCTACAATATGCTGTCAGAGATGTAAGGCGAAAACTAGGTGCACCACAAGGGTGGACATATTTTCAGAAAATTTTATCTGATCAAAATGTACCTCACAATATTATTGGAAGACCGACTGTGAATGAGTTGGATAAGGGTCACTTACAAGATGGATCAAAAAGTAAAACACCCACGATGGCGGTCAAGCGAGAGCTTCATGATCCCGATGATCTGCAACCAAAAAGAGCTACTAGGCGCTCAATGCGTGTTGCGAAGGAGTATAGTAAATATTAAGCAAATATGAATTAAGCCTTGCCTCTCTCATATCATGTCGTTACAAAAATTTTGATGTTGTTTGAAATCTGCGCTCGAAGGTAAAGCAGAAGAGGGCATAGAGGTTGATATCAATTGTGTTAGCAGTTGCTGTGCGAGTAATACGCGTGCAAATCAGAACAAAGACGATGAGTACAGCAGTGAAACTCAGAAAGATTTATTACGACTTAAATCACCCCGCAAGTTTCAGTCGTCCGGAGGTTCTAGCTCGTGCAGCAGGTGTGGGAATAGAGAAAGTCAAGAAGTGGTTGAGGAGTCAACCGACTTACACTCTTGACAAAAATGCGAGAAAGCGGTTTTCAACAAGAAAATATGTTGTTAACAATATAGATAGTCAATGGCAAGCGGACTTGGCTGACATGCAACAGATATCACAGTACAATGATGGCTATAAATACATCTTAACCGTAATAGATATTTTATCTCGCTATGCTTGGGCACGTGCGCTGAAATCTAAACGAGGACCAGAAGTTGAAGCGGCTTTTCAGAGCATTTTCGATGAGGGGCGTGTTCCGCAAAGAATACAGACCGATCAAGGGAAGGAATTCGAAAACTCTCATGTTCGAAGTCTCCTTAAAAGTCATAATGTGGAATTGTTTAGTGTCAAAAGTGCTTATAAAGCTGCCATGGTTGAGAGGTTCAATCGCACACTGAAGACAAAAATATGGCGCTATTTCACTTCAAAAAATACACATGTTTGGGTAGGTTAGCTCCAGAAATTTGTTAAGAATTACAATGAAAGCTACCATCGAATCATTAAGATGAAACCAGTTGATGTTACCCCAGATAATGCGATGGATGTATGGCTTCGATTGTATGATAAGAAAGCGAAAAACATTTCCAATGAAAAGAAAATTAATGTTGGTGATAGAGTTCGGATTTCAAAGGTTAAGTCTACATTTGAGAAGGGGTATCTACCTAATTGGACTGAAGAAGAGTTTTTGTAGATGAAGTAAATACAAAATTTAGACCCACCATGTATAAATTAATAGATTACCTTGGCAATCCAATTGAAGGAAAATTTTACTCTTATGAATTGCAAGTAGTAGACAGAAGTGAAGAGGTGTATATGATTGACAAAATAATTAGGAGGAATGGTCATGGCAATCAAAGGAAATATCTAGTTAAATGGAAAGGATATCCTGATTCATTCAATAGCTGGATAACTTACCAGGATCTACAAAATGTGGAGGTGGGAGACACTCGTAACTTTTAAGCTAATATAGCATGTGACTTCTTCCATATATGAGTTTAACATGTCTACTAACTTCAACATCATTCTTCCAAGCAATAGCAACCCCAAGATATTCCCAAGTAACAAACCATCTCTCTACTCTGTTGAATTCGCTAATCCAATTACTCTGCATGGACCCCATGAAGTTGCTCTAACTGAAATTACTTATTACAACGATATCAGTTTGCTAAAGAGCAACTATTTTGAATTACATAAAGAAGTGCGAGAGAAGGATGATTGCTTTCGCATATTTCAAAATAGTCTACGTGGTACATGGGCTTTTCATCATCTAACTTTACATCCTTTTTCAACATCTTTACCATCTGTCCAAAACATGATTAAAATTCAAAAGGCATTTGCAACGTCAACTTTTGATTATAAGGTTCCCACAATGAGCTTGCAAGATACAGAAAAGGAAATCGGTAGAATGTTTGAACGAATAAATGATCTCTTCAAGCTGACTTTGAATAAATTCTACAAACCAGTCATAAAGGGGTCAACAAAATTGATGAAGGAAGGGAAGCATGTTCTTTTTGTATCAGGTAAGGATTTGAGTCATACTTTTGGGTATTCCAGAACACTTTTCTCATCAAGGTATTGGTACAATGGACGTGGGTGGAATTCGGAGAGGAAAGTCACTGATTTTCAATGTAGAATTGTGCCATTGTATGCATTACAAAAAAAGGAGCATCCGAGTAAAAAATAAATTTGAGGTCATTAGAAGTGTTGAAGACGTTGCAAGAAAGTTTCAAGGATCAGTGCCAGAAACGTTAATGACTTGTGAATATAAGAAAGAGAAAGTAACTTTATTTACTGTTGAAACGGAGGCAGAATTTATTGTTTTTACTAAAAAGACACCATTGGAAAAGTCTGAGTCCGCTGTTATTGAATTCGGATCTGAAATGATTGGGATGTTTAAGGGCCTTGAAAGCGCACCTTGGTTGACAGAATTAAATGATACATTCAAGGTTCAATTGTCCTCTTCTAAACTCAAAGCAGCAACAAATGCTTCATGGGATATCCACGTATACAGCGAAGACATATTGGGTGATGAATTGTCTACTTCCAGTGAACTTGTAAAAAGAGTTAATTTGAACATTGAAAGCTTGAAAACGCCATCTGAATTGTGTACAAAGTTAAATGAGTTTGGTGTAGATTACCTTGATGCAGATGAATATCACTTTTCCTATGACCCACATAAGAAACGCATGATTGTAAAGGTAGGGAAGAACTCTCTTATCAAGCTGGATAGCGTGTTAACGACCACATTGGGATTCTCAAAATCAACTATTTATGAAGGCACATCAATAGGCGATACAGCTCCATCACTAGAGCGTGATCTAAGTAACTTATACGTCTATTGTAACATTATAGAATATACAAGGGTTGGCGACGTTGAGGCCCCACTTCTGCGCACATTTCCTCTCTCATCCGTAAGGAAGCAACTAATCAATCGAGAATTTTTTAACACAATGTATCTACCAATCAGCCGAAATTACATCAATAGAATTGACATATCAATTCATGATGACGCAGGAGAAGTAGTACCGTTCTGTGGTGGTGTTACTGTTTTGACCCTACATCACTAGACGAAATGATTTGCTAAGTCTTATTAAGTCTGATCAGATTCTTGCAAAGTCTGATCAGAACTTATTTCATTTAAGATCTTACATTTACTGACCAGAAAGTACCAGACTTGCTAAGTCTTATATTTTGCAAAATAAGATATTTTCAGATCTTACCAGTTGATAATTGAAATTAAAGAAAGTGAACTGAAATTTAAAACTTGAGGTCCGATTACAATGCGAAGATCAGACGGTATCAATGGTTTTACTTGTTGAATGATCTTGCTGGAACATTGGTGCACTGGATATATGTAGACAAACGCAAAATATAAGACTTTTTTCTACTCAAAAGATTTTTTAAAAATCTCAAACAAGATCTTATCAGATCTGATCAGATTTGCTAATAAGACTTAGCACGACTAGTACTTTCTGGTCAGAACTTGTAAGATTTCCTTAGTAAGATTAAGTAAGTCATTTCGTCTAGTGATATTAGGTCACGAGAATAAGGCTTTACGCTATTGTGACTTCCATAGTTATTCAATAGTCATAATGACAGGCATTTACAGTAGACCATCGTATCAGAGCGGTTATCCCGTGTTTGTTGGAGGTAGACGACAAGTTGGAGGAGGCATATTTGGTGCACTAAGACGTATGGTTCTTCCAACACTCAAAAAGTATGGCGTACCAATCATGAAGCGTGTTGGAAGCAGGGCTTTAGATTTTGGTGCAAATGTTGCACCTGATGCGCTTCAAGGTGAGGATATCGGTGAATCTATAAAAATGCGCGCGCAGCAATCTGCCATAGACGCATTAGATGATTTAACAAAGACGAGACGTACAGTTCGGAAGAAGCGTAGGAAGTCAAGACAAGTTGGATCCGGTCGAGTTACTAAGCAAAGACGCAGGAAAAGTAAAAGCCGACTAGGTCAGCACGTTCTAAATCTACACGTCGAGTGAAAACACGAAAGAGCAAACGAAATTCCACAGCTACTAGAAACAAGTCAAAACGAAGGAAGACAACATATTTGTAGAGCTAATACGATGCAGAGTATCAATTCGGCTTTGTGTTTCTTCGATTCTCCCCCTCATCAGACAGACATCATCTCCTCAACAATTGTAGACATAGTCCCCACAACAAATATCGATGGTAACCAACAGCCTATTCAGTTTGATATACCTGCCAATCCTCAAGATTATATTGACTGTCAATCCATTGATTTAGAGTTGTGTATACAAATTAAGAAGACTGATGGTACAAATATCGATTCATCCAAGGATACAGTGGGATTGGCAAATCTTCCTATTGCCAGTCTGTTCTCAGATGTGTATCTAATATTGAATGACAAACAGATTGAAGGAGGGGATCGAGCATATCCATATGGAGCATACATACATACAATGACGTAATTTCAAAAGCAAGCTAAACAGTCACACTTGCAAGTTTCTGGGTGGTATGATGATCAGCAAGGAAAATTTGATGATGTCTCAAATACAGGGTTAAAAAGACGAATGGATTTAACAGCGGATTCAAAGGAATTATACTTGAAAGGACCCGTCTATCTTGATTTACTTCGTCAATCTAGATATCTGCTATCACAGGTTGAAATGCAAATAAAATTTATTCGTGCAAATCCTGAGTTCGCGTTAATGGCTTTTGGAGGTACAAACTATCAAGTCAACATAAGTAATGCCGTGCTCAATGTAAGGCGAGTAACAATGAACCCGTCAGTCATCAACGAGCATGCGACAGGATTGAGGAAAAACAATGCAATATATCCAGTTAATCACAGTGTGTTGACAAACTTCACAATTGGTGCGGGATCATCCTCACATGCCTACCCAAATCTTTTTCCCACTGCAATGCCAAAGGCGGTGTATATCACATTTGTGGAAAGTGAGGCATTCATTGGTGCTTTTAAAAAGAATCCATTCAATTTCCAACACTTTAATGTTAGCAAACTAGCAAGGCATATGACCCTAATTTCAAAGATGGTAAATTCGCACGTGAATATGGTTCTACCTTCACCGCCCTCAACATGTTTAATACAGATGATTCAAATGGAATTAGAATGGATATGTACAAGAATGGCTACTTCTTCATTATGTACAACCTCACAGCAGATGCAGATCTAGGTGGTGAAAGCGTAGGAGTTACAAAGCCTGGAAATCTACGACTGGAGGTATCATTTGAGTCACCTTTGAAGAAAACAATTACTTGTCTCATTTATGCTATCTATGATAGCAAAGTTGAGATAACAAGAATGAGAGACGTGACTGTCAGCTATCAGAGATGAGTAACTTAAGCAACATAGAAATCTTGAGGAAAATGAGGAAAGCTCATCCCTACTCCAAGACAACATTTCTCAATGTCTTTTCTAGAGATAATTTACCTGATTCAATTCCTTTCTATCCTTGTTCGCTTATCATCAATACGGATACCAACAATCTTCCCGGAAAACATTGGATTGTTGTATACATCAATCGTTATAAAGTGGCCGAATATTTTGACTCTCTTAATCAACCTCGTTTACATGATATCGCATTATGGATGAACAGGTTCTCCTGGACTGTTAGGAAAGTGACATCGTTCCCACTTCAAAGTAATACATCTCTAATGTGCGGTGGCTATGTACTCTATTTTGTCAATGAGAGACCATTGAAAAATAACTGTAAAAGTGCTTTAGAACTATTTTCAAAAAACTGTGATAAAAATGATGTAATTCTTACTAAATATGTCGAAACAGTTTTGAAATAAAGTTTTATGTTGTATCATTAACTTGCTCTCTTTTTTCCAAAACAAGGGTTTATAAGGAAAACAAAACTATGTTCATATTTCATTATCTATTCACATATATACAAAATCTACAATTTGGTTTTCATGAAAAATTTTTTCAAATCACATATGATGGGAGGCACATCACTTATGTCTTTAATGCCGGTTATCACAATCTTTCCATTATGGAACACATGAACATGATATGGATGCCAGTTAGTCAATTGAGCTGCTGGAAATAGCTCCACTTCAAAAGTTAGATTATGTGATGATGTAACTTTACGGAAGTCATAGTGATAGTGCAATTCACATAACACGGTCATTGTCTTCACTTTCCAATCAGATAATGAATCACCAAGTAAATGTTCCAAAGTAAAGTGTAGATATAAGAGATCACCTTGCATGACCCTTCCAATACATTGGATTGTTCCATTTGGAAAGAATAGGATAGTGAGAGATTATCCTTCCTCTGAATCCTCCATGTTAACATTGAGGGTCTTCCAAGATGTAAGCTCGTTGTCGGCTTCAATTTCCGTTTTATCAGCAACCATTGTTTTCGGTTGGGTATACTCCTCTCGATCTCTTGTAGATTGAGTTTTGAGTTTGCTTTTGTAGTTAACATCCGACTTACAACTTCCAACCGTTTGATGTCCTCCATCTTTAATGAATGACGTTATCTGTGGTAGTATCTCCCTTGTAAAGGTTTCCTATGTGACGTCACTGAAACGAAAACATCGATATTCAACATCTTCCCGCTTTGGTGAGCAGACGTATAGTTTGACTGTTGAATCACACTTTATCCATACCTTGTCATCGAGAGGAATCTTGATCCGAGTCTTATGGTTGCCAATGAGATCAGTGAGGTCTTTCAGTGAAGGCAGTGAGTCAATACTAATGCAAACACCACGATGTTTTCGAACACTATTTGCTATTGAATGACGAAATGCTATTCTTTTAGAATTTGTTATGTGAACGTTTTGGACGTCACTAAGTTTCCATGTTCTTATGTAATGAGGCATGAGAGGGTTATTATATTAGCTCAACATATCGGAATGATGTTGAGTACAAATTCTTCACATATTCATTCACATTAGGACGACCTATTTATTAGTAATCATTTCTACATATCGGAAAGATG
>CAJQUW010000105.1:457500-459811 GCA_907163375.1 Prostheceraeus crozeri | reverse complement strand
GCGTGATTTGGAAAACGTGGGGGTAGGTGAGAGCTGGTTTTGTGTACTTGGTTCACATTAGCAATAGGATGTTTACTTGTGTGTTTAGTGAGTGGTGTGTGCTTGACCTGATGGTGGACTTCGTGACGCGTGAGCCGGGACTGAATGGTCCTGAGTGCATTTCTGGGATGAGGGGAAGCGTAGCGTTTGTGGGGGGAGGATCGGGTTGATTTTTTATTTACATGTTGCATTGTGTCGGCGGTGGGATGTTGGATTGTGGTTTGGGTGTACGTTTGGACGTTCGTTTTTGTTACGTTAGCATAGTTGTCGATCGGTTGTGAGTTGGGATGGGAGAGGGTGGACGGTGATCTGTTGATCTTTGATGTTCAAGCTTGCCGTGATTTGTTTAGCCGGGGATGTCAGGTGGTTGGGTTTGTGGTGGCTGTGGCGCTTGTTTTGTGTATTTTGCTGTAGAGGTAGGTAGGGTTTTGGGGTTGGGATTGAGTTGAGTTATATTAGTGTTATATGAGGTCTTTGTGCTGGTGGTTTTTCGATCCCGGACTAGTATGGGCCGATGTTGAAACCAGCGTCTGTGGATGACAGAGTGGGTGAGCGCTTTCGGCAGTATTGATGGGTGTGAGTGTGTCCTCTGGATCGTTGGTGAGTGAAAAGATCTTTGTTATTGGAGGGAGTGAGAGGGGTGGGGGCTTTGGGGGGCAACGGAACTGCGGGCGCGTTTGGTGATTGATGCATGATGAGTGCGTTGTTGCGAGTCGAGGAGTCGCAACTGGCAGTGTGAGATATGGTTCCTTGATTGTTTTGTTGATGGTCATGTATTGTGGGGGGGGAGGTAATGAGTGGGTTAGGGGTGTTGAGAGGTGTTGTTACCCGTTTCTTTTACGGAGTGGATGATGGGGGGGGTTTGGTTTGGTGTGAGACTGGGGGGGGGAGGGGGTGCATTAGTAATCGTGGGTGGAGGGGGAAAGAGAGATTGGATGAGTTGGTTGTGTGGGGCGAGTGTGTCTTGACGAGTGGTGGTGGGAGTGGGAGTTTGGGAGTTCTGTGTGGAGGAGCTGGGGTTGTGCGGTACTGGTGAGATTTCTTTGCTCGAGTTGCGCGGGGGATGGGCGGGAAGTGAGAGGGTGTTGGTAAGTAGACTTGATGCTCCTCGGTGTCGGGGGATGTTGAGTTAGTTGTAGGAGGGTAGTGTGTGACGCTTGGCAGTTGGTTTTTCTCGGATGTGGCTGTTATTGTTTTTTTGGTGAGCGCGGGAGTCCTGCGTGGCTTTAAGTTGGGTTGGCTGGCGGAGGTTGGAGGCTTGAACTGTCGTGGTAGAGTATGCGTGGCGGGGGTGGGTGGTGGGGAGTGTTGGGGAGATGAAAGGTGAGGGAGGGGGAGAACGGGAGGAGGGACGAGAGAGGAGGGAGCGCTGTTGAGGGGGAGCAGAGAGGCTCGTGAGGGGGGGGAGTGAGAGCATGGTGCTCGGGTCCGAGGTGCGGTGCGAGGATCAAGGAGAGAGGAGGGTGTGGAGGTGGCCGTCGGGCTTGAACGGGTGGAGGGGGGAAAGTAGAGACGAGGAGAGGACTGGAGACGAGATGTGGGTGGTTAGAGAGGGATGACGATAGAGTCGGCGGCAGCGAGTTTGGATGGTGTGAGTTGGAGCTTGAGGGGGATGGGGGGGGATGAGTACTTTGGCGTTTGCGGAAGCATCATGGAGATGAGGAGGATGGCTTAGTGTGTTCGAGCGAGTTGGAGGATGAGAGAGGGGGTGCGTTGCTGGAGCGATGGGACGGACATGCGGGGAGGGGAGGCGTGTCGAATGTTCTGTCGGAGTCGATTGAGGGGGTTGGAGAGGTGGTGGTCGCCGGGGTCGAGAGGGGTGGGGAGTTATCTGAGGTGGCGGGTGTTCTTTGGCTATGGGGTTGTTGGAGTGTGGTGGAGGTAGGGGGTGTGTGAGGAGTGCGTGTTAGAGAGTATGGTGATGGGGAGTGGGAGAGACGTGGTTGAGAGGAGGGGCTTTGAGGGGAGCTGTGAGGGAGTGAGGAGAGGGGGGGATGTTGAGATAAACGGTGGGGGTTGTGTGCGAGTGGGGGGGGAAAGGGGTGCGGCGTTCGAGGATGACGATCAGTGAGTGATGGAAGTGTGGGGGGGGAGAAGTAGACTGGTGTGGATAGGGGAGGGAGGAGGAGGATTTCGGGAGGGAGAGGAGAAGAGCTGAGGCGTGTTCGTAGAGGGAGGTGAGAGGATGTGATTTTTGAGAGTGGGACGAGGTACTGTTAGTGTGAGGGTGGGGGGGTATGAGCTGTGGTGGGGGGGGGAAGGTTTGGCGAGG